>JASCZI010000119.1:46362-67793 GCA_036250425.1 Stylosanthes scabra
ATAATATCTTAGTTGCTGATGTGCCTTTTGAGTTTAATGATGAATGCATAAATGCTTTTGAAACTCTTAAAATAAACTAATTTCTGCACCTATATTATCACCACCTGATTGGTCTTTGCCTTTTGAACTCATGTGTGATGCTAGTGATTTTGCCATAGGTGCTGTTTTAGGACAGCGGAAGCACAAGTTACTAAATGTCGTATATTATGCTAGCAAAGTGCTCAATGAAGCTCAAAAGAACTACACTACTACTGAAAAAAAGTTACTAGCTGTAGTTTATGCTTTTGACAAGTTTAGGCAATATCTAATAGGTTCTAAAGTTATTGTTTATACTAACCATGCTGCTTTGAAGTATTTGTTAGCCAAGAAAGATGCAAAACCAAGACTAATCAGATGGGTTCTTTTACTACAAGAGTTTGATGCGAAAATCCGTGATAAAAAAGGAACTGAAAATTCTGTTGCGGACCATTTGTCAAGAATAGAGGAACTCAAACTGCAGCTGCCCTTTCCACCCGTTAATGAAGAACTTCCAGATGAACAGCTCCTTTTGATCAAGGCAGCTCCATGGTTTGCTGATATAACAAATTATAAGGCTGCTAAGATCATTCCAAAGGAATACATCAAGCATATGCAACATAAACTGGTTCATGATGTTTGGGGCATTGATTTTATGGGACCATTCCCACCTTCTTTCTCTAATGAATACATCTTGGTTGCTGTCGATTATGTTTCAAAATGGGTTAAGGCAATTCCTCACCAACTAATGATTCTAAAGTTGTCATAAAGCTTTTGCAAAAAAATATCTTTTGTAGGTATGGAGTGCTAAGGACACTAATTAGTGACGGAGGATCACATTTCTGCAACAAATCCACAACTATGGAGTGAAACATAAGATTGCCACCCCATATCATCCACAAACTAGTGGCCAAGCAGAGGTGTCTACTAGGGAGTTAAAAGGGATTCTTGAGAAGACAGTAAATCTGTCACGAAAGGATTGGTCTAGGAGGCTTGATGATGCACTTTGGGCATACCGGATAGCTTTCAAAACCCCCATAGGAATGTCACCATATCAGCTTTTATATGGGAAAGCTTGCCACCTACCTCTTGAGCTAGAACACAAAGCATATTGGGCTTTGAAGTTTTTAAACTTTGATTCAAAAGTTGCAGCAGACAACAAAATGCAGCAACTCAATGAGTTGGATGAGTTTAGAACTGCAGCTTACAACAATGCTAAGATTTATAAAGAGAAAACCAAGAAGTGGCATGATCAGAAGCTTCAAAAATGTGTGTTAGAACCAGGACAGAAGGTGCTGCTCTTCAATTCTAGACTAAGGATATTTCCCGGAAAGCTTAAGTCTAGATGGTCCGGACCTTTTACCATCCTTAAGGTCTCACCATACGGCCATGCAGAAATTCAAAATGATAAAGATGGCACCACCTTTGTAGTGAATGGCCAAAGACTTAAGCAATACCTTGGTGGAGAAGTGGAACTCCACCCGGCTGCCCCACCTTGAATAAAGCAGAATTGTCAAGCTCATGACAATAAAAGAGCCCTTGATGGGAGGACAACCATCTTATTTATGTTTCTTTTAACTTATGATCATTAATTTTATTTTACAGATCATAGTTACATGTGCAGAAAATTCTGCTCTTTGGAGGTTTGTAATTTAAAGAGGTGGAACTAATTTAAATTGTGTATGCAGGTTTAATGTTTAAAAAGATCACTGAAGCAGGAATTTATAATCTACAAGCACGCTTTTATGCTTCAGATTTAAGTTTGGTGTAGCACCAACCAATAAGGATGAGTAAAACATGTCACATTAAGTTTGGTGTTGTTTATCTTCTTCCTCTTGCTTATAAAATTCTGTTCATGCATCTCATATATTACATTCATTCATAATTCTGTTTTAAAGACATGAAACCAAACTAAGTTTGGTGTTGCACTGCATATTATCTTACTCCTATTACATTCTCACATGTCATTTATGTTAATAGATTGCATTTGAATATGTAATTTGCATTATTTTAAGACAGAAGCTGAGTTAATTCCACCACATGGTTAAATTAATGTAGACAAGAGTAATGATGATATTTAGGGGGGATGGAACCGGTCTTGGATAAGAGAGTATGAAGATAATTATCAAATTTTTTTTACCTTAAGATAGTTAAAAAGATAATTACTAAGTAAATACGGCTAAACCGCTTCCGGTTCAATAAATAAAATAATTATTGAAACTAAGTAATTTACTCAATTTCAAGACATTATATAGTTTGAATATGTGTATCAAAGCTTAGGTAAAAGTTTGGTGATGATCGGATGAGAATTTCATCGAAAACCGGTCGTTTCCGGCCAAACCGATTTTTATCGCAACGGTAAAAATAAACAACGAACCGGCTATGGTTAACTAAGTAAAATATCAATAAAAACATATTTTATCCTTCCTATCACTAACTATGGATGAAATGCTATCCATAGAGACCAGTTTCGAGAAATTCCAAAAACCAGGCCACCAGTGGCATTTTGGTAATTTCAGAGAAGTTCGGGGAAAAGCCTTACCGAAAATATTTTTACTTTTGCTTTTGATTCGCCTCATCGAATAAGCAAAATTTCCACCTGTCAAATTTTGAAATTCTCCTGCATAAACTCTGTAGAATTTATTTTCTATTAAAAACGGGATTTTACATTAAGCACCCATGACCTCTCTGTACTAAAATGGAGATAACTTGAGCTACAGAGCTCCAAATGATGTGGTTCCAGTTGCGTTAGAAAGATAAAATGGGGAGTTTACATTGTACCCTCCTAAAAGAAGAATTTTGCCCTTAAAATTCAAGTATGAGAGGAAACCTAGTCGCGACTATCGGATATGGTCCAAGGATAAGAAAGAATACGTAGCGCATGAGTTATATACTACGGGTAAGAGTAGCTTCTTTAGCGAAAGGGTACCCCTTTCGAGAGGGGGTAGGAGGCAGCTGCATCATCATTCTTAGTTGTCACGGCGAAAACTCTTCCTTGCTGTTGGGGTCTGGAAGAAGTTGTTCCCTCCCGTCTATAGTAGCAATCTCTAACTATATATGACCTTCTCGTCCACAATTATAACATATTCCAGTGCCCAAAAGGCATGGTCTGTTCCCATGATACTTCCCGCACTTACTGCAAGCTGTACCAATCTGAACTTGTTGTGTTCCTCTACCAGCATTCCGCTGATTGTTACTGTTGGTGATGTTTTGAGGAAAATCATTTCCAATGGGTGGAAATCGACGTTGGATCTGCCCATTATTCTTGAAGTTTCGTCCCTGCGGTGCCAGATTCCGATTGAAATTACGCGACAGTTGGCTTGTCCGAGCAGCAGTAAGTTTCTTAGTACAGTCTTCTGCTAGCTGACTTTTGTTGACAAATTCAGCGAAATTTCTTATCTCCATTGGGCCAACAAAAGTGAGTAGTTCCTCGTGGAGTCCACCTTCATACTTAATACAGTTCCATTCCTCGAATTCTGCCGGGTTTCCCTGCCCAATCCGAGAGAAACGGCACAGATCCTCAAACTTGCGAGTGTACTCAGCAATAGTCATATTCCCTTGTTTCAGCTGTAGTAACTCCAGTTCTTTAGCGGTTCGAGAAAAAGGAGGAAAGTACTTCTTATAGAATTCAGCTCGAAACTCTGCCCAAGTAAACTCAGCTTCTCCGGGCGCGCGTAACTGGTGCACTCCCTGCCACCAGTAATGAGCATCTCCTTTTAACATGTAAGTAGCAAAGTTCACATATTGGTCTTCCGGAACTTGCTGAGCTCTCAGTGACCGTTCCATCTCATGAAACCAGTCGTCTGCCTCAGTAACAGTGGTTGCACCAGAGAATGAAGGAGGGTTAACCTTCAAAAATGTGGCCAAGGTCATCGGTCTATTATTTCCACCAGCCCCATTATCCCTTTCACTATCATCTCCACCATTTCCATTATTCTTATCCCGTCTTCCCATGTATTCCATCGCCCTATTAGTTGCAGCAGCAGATTCCCTTATGGCTGCGATTGAGTCACGCATGGCTGTTGCCATAGAATTCATTGCTGCCATAAATGTAGCAGTATCGATAGGTGGATCAGAATCTACGGGAACTCTCCAAGCATTTCGTCTGTTCGCAGCCATCTGAGTCCTATTAATGTTAAACAATCAACATTAAGGTGATCAGTCTTAATATATCTGGTTTAATATTAATAGTACACAGAATGCATACGCACAAACAATCATACAAAATATATCACATAGATATCCTATGAGCATGATTTCTCTCGCTAAACAGAGTATACAGTGAAGCATAGTCAGTCCATCCCTAGGCTCTATAAGGACGAACTGCTCTAATGCCAAATTGTAATGACCCAACTTTTAGCATGTCATTGCAAATGCTAAGAGCTAGGTAGCTACGACTCTTGACTCTAATATCCATATTATTTATTATTTTATAAGCATGTCATCAGTTACCATGAACTATTAAATCGTCATTAATAATCGATATCGAAAGAATAACATCTCCTGACATACTACGATGAGAACCCGTCAGACAAAATCAGCTGTGTACATAATCGCAAAAGTATGTCTCTGCCACGCCCTTCACTCTGTGTATAGATTTTCAGCAAAAACCAGCACTAACGCCGTCACCCGCAGCTCCTGTAGAAAACGTGAAGGGAAAGGGGTGAGAACCTAAGGTTCCCAGTAGGGGGATCTAAGGGGACGACTAATCACAACTCGGTCCTACTATTTCTAACGTCTCGGTCTGTCGCTGACTTTTCTCTAGGCTATAAGCTTATCACTTCTACCTTAAATTCTAAAACACATATTCACTTCACCATAGACTTCTACAAAACTACAGACAATATGAAATCACAGAAAATGCACATAGATTCACAAATCACAGATACAGAGATATGCACAAGCACAAACAAATGCTAATGCGGCAAGCAAGTATGATGCATGCCTGATCCTAGTGCAGGCTATGAGCTCATGCGTCGGTTGTCTACCCGCAACCCGACGTTACCCGGAACGAATTCGAATATGGTTTCTCCACTGTGTCAATCTGTGATGTGCCTCATGGCATAAGATATGTCAGTTATCACAAATGTCATCATGGGGTGAGCCATGTTAGTGACAGCAAAATATAAATATTGATGTCATATCTTTTGCCTCACAGTGCGAAACAGTATCTAAGCCATGTTAGGGAGCGACCTCGCCATGGTTAGTCATAAATCGGTTCAACCGACACATTCTAATCACATAATCATTTCTTTGAGATAACTTATTCTTTGTTATTAGTTTTGTATTTTTTTATCATAGTATTTCTTTTCTTCATGAGCGTTACATATCGCCATCCTCCTGAGAAAACCATCTTCCAAGTCCATCAGTGAGCGTTACGTATCGCCGTCCTCACTGAGGGCAGGACAAAACCACCATCCCCACATAACTCCCATAACACTAAGCAAGCAGGACGAAACCACCATCCTTGCTAGGCCTAACTGTAATCATTTTCCATTCTTGAATCGATTCTTTTGGTTTTTAACTATCATCTTTATAACTTTCTCACTTCAATAAATATTCAAGTTTAATCTTTTAAAAAATAATTATAATTTCAATATTCTATAATTATATTTATAAATCTTTATTATTAATTTTACTTCTTAATTACATTAAGTTTCTAATTTATTTTAACTTAACCAACTAATCTTTTATATTTATAATTCAACCCCTAATATTTTAAGATTTTTATTTTAAACACCTAAACTCTATATTATTCAGATTTGATCACTAATTTAATTATATTTACATTTTAGCCCCAAACTTTTCTTTATTTACATTTTAACCTCTAACTTTACTAGGTTTTTGGTTTAGGCCCAAAAGCTTTTAAATTTCATTTTAAATTTATTTTTACCATCTAAAATTATTTTTAACATCTTAAACTTATATTTTTACTATTTTATTAGCATTATTTATTATGGTGACCAAAATTATATTATTTACCTATTTTTTTCAATTCTTTTTGTTACTAAAACTTAACTAAATTTACCAAGTTACTAACTAGTAAATCTTAATTCTTTTACTCAAATCTTTTTAGACTTTATCACACTAAATAACCATGTTTCTTTGCTGCATCAGTTCGGACAGAACTGGAACCTTGATCATTTGATCATATAATTTCATAAAAACTTGCTTTCTTGTTACCAAAACTTATTAAAAACTCAACTTAAGTTACCAAGTTATTAACCATTCAATTTTAACTCTTTTAGGACTTTAAATGATTTAACACACTTCATTTCTTCCGGCTGCAGTTTCGGCCAGCAGCTGCAAATCTGAACCAAAATTCATGTAAATTCATATAAATTCATTTTCTTGCAAGTTTAATTAATAATAAGGATCTAGAATTACTTTATAGCATGTATAACACTTAGAAACATTAAAATATATCATCATTCATCCTTTGAAGGTCACGGTCCAGCAGCTGGATTTTTAGAAAAATCCATCAAAACTCCCATGAATAATTACTTAAATATATCCATAATCATCCATAAACATAAATCATCATCATCAAAAATAAATTCAAACACATCAATCATCACCATAGTTAACCAAGAACACTCATGAATATTCAAGGATGTCATAGATCACATTCATGGCTTCTAAACTACCCTAACCCCTTACCTCTAATGATGATTCGTTCCAATAATTAACTTCACTTAGAAAGCTTCAAGAACACCTAAAGATCAAATTATAACATAATTTAATATCATTGTTGGCCTCTTGGCTGAAATAATACGTGAAGAACAAGGTAATATTTTACCTGGATTCAAGAGCTAAAAACTTGAGTTCTTGGATTTTTGGAGGACCTAGATCAAAAAGAATCCTAAGTCACAAAATCAAGAACACAACCTTATGGTTCCATGGCATGAAACCGTGGCTGTTGGAGGAAGATAATAGAAGATTTTGTGATCAAATACAAGAATAAATGGTACAATGAGAAGAGGTTGATAAAAGGAACAACTTTGGTGAAGAAAGTTTGTTGATTTGAGCATCCGAAAATCCGACAACGAAGCTTGAACGTGAGCTTCAATGGTGTAGCCTTAAACTTGAAGATGATGAATATTGAAGAATAAGAGAGAGAGAAGACGTGACTTTGCTGCCTTAAAAGGGGAAGGGAACCGGTTTTAGAGATAATAGAAAAGAATGGATAAAATCAAATATTTTGGAATTAAAGAAATTAGAATTTGTTTGGATAATAACAAGGGCTTTTTGGCACATGATTAATTAGATTTTTATGAAGTAAATCATGGTAGAATGGTTGCTAGAACCGTGGTGAAGGAAGGGAGATCATAAAGGATAAATACCAATTTAAAATAAAATAGATTAAGTTTAGGATAATGTTTGTTAATTCCACCACATCGTTAAATTAATGTAGCCAAGAGTAATGATGACATTTAGGGGGGAAGGAACCGGTCTTGGATAAGAGAGTATGAACATAATTATCAAAATTTTTATCTTAAGATAGTTAAAAAGATAACGGTTTTGTTAGGTGTACACATAAATCTTTTCCACTTGAGGGAGTAATTAATTAGGATGTGTTTGTGTGTTTTATGTGTACACCAATATTAATTGAAAAGCTAATTACTAAGTAAATACGGTTAAACCGCTTCCGGTTCAGTAAATAAAATAATTATTGAAACTAAGTAATTTATTCAATTTCAAGACATTATATAGTTTGAATATGTGTATCCAAGCTTAGGTAAAAGTTTGGTGATGATCGGATGAGAATTTCATCGAAAACCGGTCGTTTCTGGCCAAACCGATTTTTATCGCAAAGTTAAAAATAAACAACAAACCTGCTAAGGTTAACTAAGTAAAATATCAATAAAAACATATTTTATCCTTCCTATCACTAACTATGGATGAAATGCTATCCATAGAGACCAATTTCGAGAAACTCCGAACACCAGGCCACCAGTGGCATTTTGGTAATTTCGGATAAGTTCGGGAAAAGCGTTACCGAAAATATTTTTATTTTTGCTTTGGATTCGCCTCATCAAATAAGCAAAATTTCCTCCTGTAAAATTTTGAAATTCTCCTCCGTAAACTCTGTAGAATTTATTTTCTGTTAAAAACAGGATTTTACGTTAGGCACCCATGACCTTTCTGTACTAAAATGGAGATAACTTGAGCTACAGGGCTCCAAATGATGTGGTTCCAGTTGCATTAGAAAGATAAAATGGGAATTTTACAGTTGACGTCAAAACAGAGTATGAATATTTGCTTAAGCATAGTGATTGACTTAGTATTTAAGAAGAGGTAATTAGACCTCCAAACCATGAGTCGACTAGAATTACGATCGAATTGAGTAAGTTAGAACCCTATTACTACTTGTATAAGTATGTGAATTCTAAATCAATGATATTATGTATGTGAAGTTGATTGTTAGGTCTCTTAAAGATAGAGGCTTATATGTATTGATGATGAAATGAATGACAATGATTGCTTTACGCTATGAGAATGGTGGTTTCTTGTGCTCATATATTTGTTAATGATGTTATGAATGTTAAAGTTGATGTTTATGCCCCTTATTGTTGTGGCTTTTGTGCCAAAAGATATGTTTATGCCCCTTAGTTGTTTGACCGTCGTTGACCACCGTTGACCGGTATTGACCGATGGTTGACCGGCGTTGACTGGTCAAGACCAGTTGACCGGTTCACCAAGTGAACCATGGGTTGGTTAACCCATTAAACCGGTTCATTCAAGTGAACCGGAGCTAAACCGAGGTTAAGTAGCGAAGTCCCGAAAGTAGCCGATTCGATCCAATTTCGCCTCGGCAACTTCAAGGCCGGCCCGAACCTTGAAAACGAATCATATACTGATGTATTTGATGTTAGAATAGTAGTCTTACAGAAAAATAAAACTCTGTTAAAAACGGATGACGGAAAGTCACCCGGGTTAGGGATTCGCTCCGTTTCGAATTCCGGGCCGCTCTACAGAGCCGGGCTAGCTTACTTGGGAATATTGGGCCAGGAATCCACTAGTCTCAATGTCATTTACATTTATTCTAAGCTATTTGAGCAAGAAAAGTAAAAAATAAGTGATCAAATAATACCCGGTTTGAGATAACTTTACCTCCCGTGCACCGTTTTAAGTAACTTAGCCCCCAAGTTACCTCTTTTTCTCTCTCTCCCTCATAATTTCGGTCCATTCTCTCTCTCGCCTTCATTATTCATCATCTTCATCTTTCAAAAAACTCCATTGATGTTCTTGATGAGAGCTTCAAGCTCCTGACGATCCGAAACTCCGATCAAAAAACAAAACCGGTAATCTGACTCCGTTTTCCGTTCTGATTCTAGTGGTGGTATTATTTTCTTGATTTGAGCTCAAAATTTCTTGATTCCCTTCATCATAATTTCGGCCATGATGATCTAGAACTCATGGTTGATTTTCTTCCAATTTTGGTTTAGGATTCAAGTTATACACACTTCCAAGGTTCATAATCCAAGTTCTTGGCCTTAAATTCAAAGTAGAACTCCACCTTGTTTCATGAGCTTCAAATCTGTCCAGCCCCATATGATGCGAACTCCACCTTGTTTCATGAGCTTCAAATCTGTCCAGCCCCATATGATGCACGAAATCTTCATGCTTTTGATGTTAATTAGGTGTTTGTGAAGTGGTTTTGTTGATTAGAAAGCTTGGGAACATCAATTTGAGGTAAGGGTTATGAAATTACCCTGTTAGGAACCAGTAGAAGTACTAAGCAAGAACCGAACGGGTATCTAGAAGGCAAAGTAAAGGCAACATAGTTAAATGAGGCATAGTGCTGCGCTCTGAGAATTATATCAATTCCAGAATTGTTTTGTGAACTTCCAAGTGGTTAATTGTGGTTCAACCGAGACATCGGTTCAATCTTCTTAAGTAAAACCTTGTTTCATAATATTAAGTACATAGTTGAACCGGTTTTCGGTTTAATCGATTTAATCACCAGGCTCGAGTGACCCTCAGAACACTTAGGTTGAATTCTAAGGATTTAGATGGTCTTTTAATCTTAGTTGATGTCAAAATAGAGTATGAATATTTGCTTAATCATAGTGACTGACTTAGTAATTAAGAAGAGGTAATTAGACCTCCAAACCATGAGTCGACTAGAATTACGACCGAATTGACTAAGTTAGGACCCTATTACTACTTGTATAAGTATGTGAACTCTAAATCAATGATATTATGTATGTGAAGTTGATTGTTAGGTCTCTTAAAGATAGAGGCTTATATGTATTGATGATGAAATGAATGACAATGGTTGCTTTACGCTATGAGAATGGTGGTTTCTTATGCTCATATATTTGTTAAAGATGTTATGAATGTTAAAGTTGATGTTTATGCCCCTTATTGTTGTGGCTTTTGTGCCAAAAGATATGATTGATGATCAATGATGTGAGTTATCACTTCGAAGTACTGTGGGGATGCTCATAGTATATTTATCCATAGACTGTACGCGGTTTCAACCGTGCGAATACTGTTTTCCACTTGTACTGTATACCGGCCTTTGTGCCCCTTTTATATATATTATTATCCACTGACTGTATGCAGTTTCATCCGTGCGGACATGTATACCGACTGTATGCAAGTGGAAAACCATATTCGAACTTGTTCCGAGTAACGTCGAGTTGTGGGTAGTGAACCGACGCATGAGCTCATGGCCTGCTTAGGGCTAGACACGCATCATACTTTGTTTGCAGCATTATTCTATGTCATTTCTTATGTGCTAATTGGTTGTGCTGTACTTGCTTTCCTGTTGCCTTCAATAGTTTCTATGATTGCCTAGTTATCTTGATTGTTAAGTAACTATAACTGTTTTCCGTAATTATAACTGCGGTAATGATTTCAATGTGTGACTGTACTAAAGACTGTGCTAGCTAAAGATAATCGCTCACGTTAAAAATAATTAAGATAAGGAACCTAGGAAACTGATAAACCTATAGGTGACGGACCATAACATAGATGAATGTCCTAGGGTATTCCCCTTAGAAGAGTCTCTCGTAGCATGTACCTTACTGGGAAGTTTAGGTTCTCACCCCTTAGTTATTTCCCCCGCGCAGGATATCGTCTTAGAGACAATGTCGACAAGGAGAGGAGGATCGAGGATTCCACGGGCTACTCGTTCATCTTCCCCCACTGATTCTACTGTTTCTTCTACTACTTCACGACCTAAGAGATAGCGTGACCTCCCTCATGAAGACGATCACTCCGATGGTCGTCGTTCCAGATCCCCGTGTATGAGAGCTACTGCTTACCTCCATCTGTTTGCTCGCGGTGCTAGTTCTCAGGGCGTTGCTCGTCAGACTGACAGAGTCCGCACTGTTCCTGAATTACCAGTGCGTATCCAAAGGTCCCCATCTCGTATGCTTAAGAGCGGCAGTGCCAAGGAAGATGCAGCAGAGGCCTTACCTCCTCCAGATCTTAGTACCCTCCCGAGTGATGAGCAGACTACCTTGACATCTCCTCCGACCGTGCACATTCCTGATGTTCTGAAATCCACTGTTCCCCGTATAGTTCCGTTTCCACTCCGGAAGAACCAGCAGATGTGTAAGGCAACTGTTCTAGACAAGGCTAATGAAGAAATATATGTGTCTTTATTTTGTGATATATGTATAGTAGATAGAGTCTTCGGCTCACTTCGTAGTACTTTTGAGGGTTAGGTATTTTGTTAGAAGCCTGAGTATCAGACTAGGGGCTGTCAGGGTGAGCCAGGACTCAGTGCTTAGTATGTTTATCGAAAGTCTGTAAGATATATGTATCTTTGATAGTACTCGTCTCCTATGACGCTTTTATATTTTGGTTGTATAAACTCTAAGTCTTAATAGTCTTATATATATTATATGTATATTGTTATAGTTAAGTTTCTATCTTATTCCCCGATGGTCTTCTCTACGCGTATGTTTGTATCGAAATTACTCATATGTATGATTTAATTAGTACCTGATTTACGTTTTATGCGACAGGCTCATATTATATATCGATATTCATAATAAATTAGAGTCCTAGGAGTCACTGAAGGGTAACTCTCAATTACTAGTACTCCAGCCTAGGAATTGGGACGTTACATTAAGCACTGCTGCCTAGAAGAAATTGATCAAAAAGACTGGAAAGCTTTCCTTGAATGTCGTTTGGAAGAAGACACACTAGTAATTTATGGGTGTGATAAGAGGATTCTTTATGTTTTCTTGTAGAAATTTTTAAATAAAATCCATGTATCAATTTTGTCTATCGTTAGTTCGTTTTAAATGAATTCTAATTTTTTTTATTCCCTGGTTTATTTATGTTTGATAAATAGGAGAAATGCAGAAAGAATACTTAAAACCGTTCAAAACAGTTATACACCCGCATTAGGTTAGGCGAAGGAAGAAGAGGTATTAAATACTATATCAGCTCTATGCATATAAAATACGGTTTTGCTAGGTGTACACATAAACACATTGAAACACATAAATCTTTCCCACTTGAAGGAGTGATTAATTAGGATGTGTTTGTGTGTTTTATGTGTACACCAATATTAATTGTATAAAATATATCCAAATGCACTCATACTTAGTTTGTTTTTTTCCATTTCTATATGAGACTGCTTATGTTTCTTACGTGTGTAAGTTGTAGTAACTAAGTGAGTATTTATGCTTTCATTTGAGACACATACTACTTTTCCTCACAGTAATTTCTTTTATGAAATTAAATGTTCTTACAGGTGATAAGGCATGGGAGGCATATCAGTAGAAGAGAGATGTGGATAATGGTACATAGGAGAAATATTGGGTCCTACATACATGATGATGTACGAGCCATTGGTGTAAATATTGTATTTCGCCATTTTAAAATGCATGATTGTTCATAATCATAGGTGATTATGTGGTATTCTTGATTTTGTTATTTATTTTATTTTGCTATTGAGTGGACCAAATAGTAGGGAGAAAAATATATGGTATATATAGTAGGTAGCTAGATAAAAAAATGAATGAGAAAAAAAGGTAATACAAGTTTGAGGCAGACAAATTATTTTAGGATCTTAATGAAAAGACATTGGAAGTTATCATTAATTTTAATTCCTTTTTGTCATTAGATAAGTACTTTTTTTCTTGCAAGACAGCAAAATTATACTCAGGTTTATTTTTGTATAACAGTAGTCTAATATGTTATTGATAAAAAAAAATGCCGTATGCTCGTAGGAATCAATTGCTGGCATAGAAAGTCGGGATGAATCTGCAAAGGAGCTTTCTCAGAATGATTCACTTGCACAAGTTCTTGGAAAAGAACATCTAGGACAAGTATGTGGTGTAGGTCTTGGACCATGTCCTACCAAACTCTTTGGTAGTACACCGTAGCAATCAAGTTATGAGGTGCAAATAGAAGAGTATCAAAACGAGATCATCGAATTAAAGGCAGAGGCAACGGAAGAAAAGAATAAGAGACAGACGATGGAAAATCTTCTGTGATTTTTTATTCAGCGCCAATGAGATGACTTGCCACCTAAAATTGTTTCAGAGATAAATGCATTAGGTAGTGGACCGACTACTTCGCATAACAAGCCCTCTTCCAATAATCCTAACCTTCTGTCACCCCATAAAATTGTGCGGATCGAAGTAATACATATGAACAGAGGATTTCACATTCTCAAAGTACTTGTTTGTTTTTATTTTATATTTTATGACTATGTGTTAATTTTAGTTTATTGTATGTACATATGTATATAATATTATACTGGTATATATATATTATGTTTTATTAATTTAAATATTTTATCATTTTAATTGTTTTTCATTATAAATTCTTATGGTATAGTCAATAATCTCTTAAATGCTTCAATATTATTCTAAAATATAGAAGACAAAAAATTAATAATCATTAGTTATTTCAAGAAAAGGAAAAGACAAAACAATGCAACATTTTGATTTATTTAGAATCGCCGTTAATCAACTTCATCAATTGTATGATAAGCCATTTTGTGGCGATTTTAAAACCGTCGCGAAATAATTTACTTTTGGCGGCAGTTATTCCGTCGGTTATGGAAAACCACCGCTAAACGGGTTTTTCAACAGCCTTTTATTGTTGTGTGTGTTTCAACAATAGAATATGAATATAATATTTTATATGTATATGTGGATCATTAAAAAAATTATTTGTATTTTTATCTATCGTGTAATAATTTATATTACTTTTGTCCATTCTTCCTGAATTATATTTTCAGGATAATAATATAATATATCTAGTTTAAATTAAATATATATTAAAAATTAAAATATATATAGACGAATACAATTGTTTTTCAAAAAAAAAAGAAAAGTTTACGAATTAAGATATAACTAAACTAATAACATTTTTTTGTATGTAGTTATTCTTTATATATAAACCTTGACGTAAGGCAAGATATACATGTATGTTTTGTTACATATGTGTAATGTTTTTTTTTTGTGTGTGACAATTACATGTGTTTTTTTATATTATATATATTGTGATGGAGTTATACATATGTGTAATGTGTGAATGGAAAATGTTTTGACAAGTAAGAAAGCTTCCTTTCTTTGTTTTCTCACCTTTTCTGTGTGCACGTGTACGAATGATATTAAAAATGTCAACTATGAAAATGAAAAATTATATTAATATTATGTTGACTTATTTAGCCGAGCAAGTGATTCTCGGACTAAATTATTTGTAGATTTAAATTTACCCTCAAGGAAGATTTCAAGTGCTAATTATAATTTATTAATTTTAATTATTAATTTAATTATAAAATAATTTTAAAATATATACATATTAACATGAATAGTTAAAATTATTAAATTACCATAATCATGAAATATCTAAATCACTTAATATATTTTATACTAAGAATCGTATTTCAGTATTTGTCAAATGAAAATAATATAATTAATTTAAAAGTGATAACATTATCAACTTATGAATCGTACCATAATATAGAGTAGCCAAACAAAATAAAATGGATAATTAATTTAATATGCTCATCTGAAATTATCTATTTTTTTTATAAGAGATATTAACTATTGAGTTTAAATTTCATCGAAGATAAACAAATATCGTATGGTAAGAATAGGAATAAATATTATATCATAAAAAAAGCTTCAAATACTTATACATTGATATTCTATTAATTTTTACCTTTTAATTTTAATTTTTATATATATTATATATTTTTTAAATTAAATTCAACTGTTAAAAATGAATGAATATCGACCGTGCATTTGAAACTTTATGCAGTGTGATACTATATCACATCATTCAGCAAACTGAGCAAACTAGCAAACTGCAAAAGGCCCTTATTGTTTCTTTTCCTTTAGCAAGGTATCATTACTGGTGAGTACCAAAGTCAACAAAAGTGAAAGAGCAACCTATTACTGGTCAAACATAAAATAGATATAAAAGGGGGGATAACAAGGGAAAAATCAGGTCGCATTCTCTTTTCTTTTAATCAATATTATCTAGTATTTTAAATTAATATTTATTTTTATATTATTATGATTTAGTATTTAGAATATTGGTTAAATATTAAAAAAAATGATAAATTCTATTGGTGATGTAATATTCTTTAAATAATAATTTAAAATTATTTTATTTAAATTAACATTTATAATTTTATTTATGCAAAATTTATAATTATTTATTTATTATGTTTATAATAATTCTAGATGACCAAGTAATTTAAACAATCAAGTTCAACCAAATTATTTTATTTTACGTAATCTCGTCTTACCCAAAACTAACACACTTTGTTTTTGTTCTTCTTTCTTCTTCACTGTTATGTTCTTCTTCTTCGCATTGTCATTCCTTCACGTTGAAGTCGTTGTCGTCAACATCTTTTTCTTCCTTACTCATTGTTACGTTCTTCTTCTTCTTTCTTGCTTTCATTCATAATTTTATTGTTTATTCCTCCTAATAATGTACAAGTTTAAATGTTTTTAAAATCAAATAGGGTTTTTCATGTTCATGTTATTGATATGTAAATTACGAGCTCAACACATAAACAAAAATCAAACTAGAGAATCAACAAACACCAAACAGATAGACTCAAGAAACCAAACATGGAGCTCAACATAGTAACGCATTTTACCTTGTTATCACAACTCTCTCAATTGAATTGTCTTCTCCATCACAACAACATAAACTCTATTATCACCAATATCTCACCTATGTTATCCATCTTCAACACCACCACCACCACACCTTCCATCAGACATGATACCGGCCGCCATAGCAAGAGCTCTATCGAAACCGATCATCAACAACAACTCTCTTACCTTTGCAACCTCATCACTATAGGTTTCAAATTTCATTGCCAATCATACAAAACTCCTTTAAAATTGCCATCGGCCATCTAAAGCCCCTGGCAGTTATCATTGTCGCCAGTGAGTTCTTTATCTCCTCATTGTGTCCTTTTCTTTTCGGCCACCACACTTTCTCCCCATCACTACTAGCTCTGCCAATTCCCTTCACTGCTAGCAAAAACACCATTAGTAGTGTTCTTGACCAGATCAACGACGTAATTGTCATGGATCCCTCTCTCATCATAGCCACTTTTCTCTTCTTCCTCCTCATCGCATCTCTTCTCTTCCTCCTTGATCTACTCCTTATTTTTGTACGCAATCAATGATTCGAAACCATTGACCACTTTCTATCACTCATCAAACCTATCTTTGATTGTCCATTGCATCTTTTTTGCCCTATCTCTGGCGAGATCTATTTTCACTCGTCGGACCTTTTCTGCAAGAACTCGAACCCTCTCTAATCCAAAACAATTCTAGGAACACGCACTATTGTCGACCTCTACCAGCACCACCTCTAGATAGATACTATCTCTGCCATTGTCCTCTCATCATTGCTGTCACAACCCAAATCTGAGCACATACACCTCCACCACCACGTCGCGCCGATGTACACCTTCTTCTCCACGCTCTCCAATCCACAATGTCCACATCTCCTAACTGTACCGCCTTAGAGTCTTTTCGTCTTCACATCTTCTACTCATATCTAACCAAATCTAACCACTAGGCTGGTGCTCTCTACCTCTGACTGTTCTCACAAAGGTTATATCATATAAAAGGAGATGAAAAAGAGGTAAACAAGAAGATGTGTGAGAAGAACAGGATGAAAGAAGAGTGGAAGAGAAGAAGGTGGAAAAAGAAAGGGGTACAAGTCCTAAGCAAGCATCCATTTTCTTAATTAATTGATATAAAATAATTGATGAATTACTAAATCTACCTATAAAAGTTAAAGACGCTGACAAATCTCTTCATAAAAGAAGGAAATTAACTTTTTATCCATGAAAGATAGGATTTGATTGACAAAACTAACAAAACCCTAAAAAACTATTCAAAATGTCCAAAATACCCTCAAGTTTAACATTCTTATCATCAAAGTTACCACCACCAAGATACCAAATCCCTAATCTTTCCACCACCCAAATCTTTTTCATCGCTGCTGCTACCACAACCACCCCACCACAGATTGCCGCCGTCTTTTCTTTAACATCTCCTCCTTGTAGCAGGTTCTGTACAACTACCACACCACTGTCACACTCTCCATACAACCCAAACAACCATAATTGCCTTTACCTTGCTTTCGCTCTCTGCATGACCAACAAAAATTGTCTCCTCCTCGAATACCACGTTCTTTTCTCTGACTAACTTCCCAATAGCTTCCTTTGCTACTCACTCCAGCTCTCTTGCGTATGGTCACGATGGCAAGACCACTATCAACGACGTCCTAGAGAACATGAAGTTTGCAATTTGGAGAGGATAGGAGGAATGAGAAGACGAAGCTTGCAATTTTTTAATAGTGTCAGATATGCCATCATTAGTTCACCATTAATGGATCCATATAAATTGGATTTTTCCTTTTCCACTCACAACTCACAAGACCCTTTTCCTAAGTTCAGATTTTAATTTATTTCTTATTTTCTATCTTAAGTATTGTTTATTTTTTATTATGAAGCTTTATTTTTGGTTTGTTGTTATATGTGAACGAAAATTCTTTATGTTTTCCATGTAAAAGAAGAAAAAATCATCCTTTTTTTGGCCCATAAAGCCTGGGAATTATTATTAATTTATTAGTGTATTATTTCTTTTCTTAGTTGTATGTATAACGATAAGTATCCTAGTAACACATTGGTGGTGGGTTTGGAGAGAGACGAGTTTTACAAATTTTAAAATTGTATGAGGATGTATTAATGGTGGTGGTGGAGATAGTGACGGTGATAGTTGTGGTGGTGGTGGCAATGATGGTGGTGGTTGGAGACAAGAGTGGTCTTAAAAAAAATTTGGATGATATGATTGTTAAATTAAAGAGTATTTTAGATATTTTAAATAATTTTTTAGAGTTTGATTAGTTTTGTCATTCAAATTTCATCTTTCATAGATATAAAGTTGAATTTTTTTTATAAATAGATTTATTAATTTTTATCTTTTATGAATAAATTTTGTAATTTATCCTAAAATAAAAATGGTCTAACACATTATCAAAGTGTAGGTTTTAACTAATATAAATAATTTTAGACTATTTTAAACTATTTTTTTATTGTTGTCAATCAAACATTTTTACGATTAAATTTGGGTCAAGATTCCAGAAATAAAAAGTAAAAGTGTAACCACAGGCATGTATGGGTCCTAGTAGCTAGTAAGGAGAAAAGCTAATTGGGACCATAGGGTAAGAAACCATGAGTAGCTTCCCATGTGCCTTGCATCCAACAGCCACACCTTACTCACCTTCTATATTATAAGGTGCCTATTATGGTGAATTGTAAAAAGTGAATAGAGGAAGAGAATTTAAATTAAATAGTCAAAATAATTATAAGTCGTGTCAAAATTTTATATTCTCACTTTAATTCAATAGTTGAAAATTATTTTCTTGGTACTTTTTATTCTTTTTCTCTTTATCAAAGAGCTCTTGATATTATAACTGCCCTATGAGCAACGAAGTCATATCCACCTTTATTATGGTTATTGTGATCCTCAAATTTGTGTTTTCTATTTTATTGAAACTTCTCTGAAGGATTTGATTACAATGGAGTCCCTGTATGGCTTAGGCAGGGACGATGCTCGACCTTCCTCAATAAACATCACACGTGGTGGTAACTCATCAGTCATCACCTTGTTTTTAATTATTTCCAGTATTGAAATCCATTACACCACCAGCAGTTTTGACAGAGATTTCCTAACAACCATGTTATAATGAAAGGAAATCATGTTCTCCTTATCCTCCTTATTGGAACCACCCTTAATTAACAAACCCGCCCCCTCCCCCCTTCTCTCTTTTCCCCAGGTCATCACTTCTTATTAATTTGTGAATTAAATTAAATTAAAACTAACGAGATATATATATTATTAATAATTATTATTCAACTGCAAATAACATACTTAATTGAGAATTACACACATGTTCCAAAGTGAATTAGCTTAAAGAAAATGTATTTTATTTTATCTCGAGCAAGTTTTCTCTGAAAAATCTAGTATTCGAATCCAAATCGTTCCAAATTCTGGAATTTATGCTTTTCTCCAGTCCTTTTCACTTGCAAAAGATTAAAATAAACAACAATGCTATATGTATATCTCTTTTTGATGCATATCTCTATCTAAGTCTCAAACGAACAAATTTTTATATATATAACGAATATTTTTTTATTGTTGACACGAACAGATTTTAAAACCTGTTCGTTCTAATAGTAATATTCTGTTCATGCACGAACAGAAATTTATATATACAACGAACATGTTTTATAGTTGACACGAACAGATTAAAAACATGTTCGTTTATTTTTAATAAAAACTTGTTCGTTCTAGTAGTAAAAACATATTCTTTTGGACTTGGATAGAAGTGTACACAAAAAATAGTGTACATCAAGATTAATTATAAAAAAAAATATATTACACACATAATCATATCAATTCGTACACATTGTCAAAAAAAATCATACACATGGTGATTATTTATTTTGCATAGATAATTGAGAGAAAAATAAGATTAGGGTACAATATTGTTTGGTGCGTCTATTATTAGTGAAAAATAAACAACTAATTTGAGAGAAATGATTTTTACATCATTTAACTTTTAAAATATCCAAAACAGTCCAAATATTTATTAGACAATATACAATCGTTCGCTTATAATTTTTGTCGGGAGAAGGATAAAACAATTCTCAAATAATTTAAAAAGTCTCGAAACAATTTGTTAAAAATTATAAAAATTTCAACCATAAAAGAATAAAAGTACCCATGAATTATTACACGGTCCATAAAAGTACACATGAATATTTTAATGACTCAAATATACACATGAATATTGTATCCATGTTCTATTGTTGGATAAAAGTACTAAAAATTCGTGTGTTTTTGTCCAATAATAAAACATGAATATAAATATTTCATGTGTATATTTAAATCATTAAATAATTCATGTGTATTTTTGTTTATTGTGTAATAATTTATATGTACTATTGTTCATTCTTCCAAATTTTAAAATAATCCATTCGATTTGATATATTTAAAGAGGAGACTATATACTGTTTAACGGATCTATACGTTGAGACTATTTTTTATATTTTGAAATTTAATGAACTAAAATATTCGACTTTAAAAATTTTACGAGACTAATTTAAGTAATTACTTTTTTTTTCTTTTTTACCTCTTCTTTCTACGGTATAGATTATAGAGACAAACTTTTTATCTTAATTTTATCAATCATTTTTAATAAAAAAAAATTGTTTGTACAAGAGAGTTTACTCACAAAAATAGTGCACGTAACATCACTTATAATTTTTTCAAGTAAAGTGAGATAATATGTTAAATCATACTTACATTCTTCATTAAATAAATAGCGAATCGCTCACTAATTTAAGATAGCAATTGTAACACCCCAAAACCGATCAAACAAGTCGCGAACATGCCTGATCAATTTTGAAGCGCTACCGACAGACAAATACAACTCCCAAGTACTAAATCCGAATCACACAACTGTTCGAATCGTATGTATGATTAAATATAATTTCTTATACATAAATAGAGCCAATACCTCAATATACAACATTTACAATTATCAAAGTAACTTTATAAAATACTTTATACATAGGGTTCGACGACCTTACAACAGAACCTGCGAAGCTTAGGTTCATTAACTGATCCAGAAGAAAAACCCTAACCTACACACTGACACCTCTAGTTCTCCAAGACACGCAACGGAAGACTTGAACTTCGGAGAAAGCTAGACACACAGACACCATCACGGAAGCTTCGCCAACTTTCCAAGCTTGAACATGTACCTGAAAAGTCTGATGAATATACGGAGTGAGAATCCCCAACCCATGGATTCTCAGTACGGATAGAGCGCCAAACCTACAGTATTTATTCTAGTCGGATTACTCGAGGCATTCCTATATCTCT
>JASCZI010000119.1:75742-94611 GCA_036250425.1 Stylosanthes scabra
TATAAAATTCTACAAAATTAAATTTAACTATATTTATTAATTAACATACGGGATATGGAGGGATAGGTAATTTGGCGGGTCAGTCATTACCTACACCCAAATAGACTATTAAACAGGTATCACCCAAACTCGGCGATATCCATTTTGCCGTTAAAAAAACACCCTCCATTCAAGGTAGTGCATGTTGGGTCGGCTCGGTTTTGGACAGGACAAATTATCTTCCATACCCGTTAACAAAAATGGACAAAACATGTTGATCCTAATTAACCGGTGAAAATGGCAAGTTATGCTCACCCGTTTATATTTTATTTTCTTAAAAAATAATTAATATTATTTCCTATATATTTTTTAATTAGACCCAAAAAGTCAATTTAACTACTAAAGAAATTTGTTTTTTCAAGTTTTTTTTCTAAGAAAATGGCATCTTTTATCGAAATTTTAATTTTTAGAGTTAAAAATTGAATTTTTTTAAAATAAATAAACAACTAATTAAATGGTCGAACACATTTAATCCATTAGGCTAGCCATAATCAGGTTATGCTGAAAAATTTTGAGTTGTGAACAAACAGATAAACTCACGCTTTTAATTATCCCAACGAAAAAGACGAATACCTGATGATATCTACATATATTACATTAAAAAAATAATGCTATACAATTCAAATATAATTTAATATGATCTAACATACATATTAAATATACACACGTTAAATGAAAATAAAACTAAAATAATTTTCAATATAATAAAATAATATAATTCTTAATAAATTCATATTTATAAAAATTTAGTGAGTTCTCAAACGATAAATTGATAAAAAAAATCAAATGAATTGATTATCTAAAGATGTATAAATTGATTATGTATAGGGTCATCAAAACGAATCGAACTTATCGAGCCAACTCAACCAGTTATTAACAGACGTACTTTACCCAGAAAGATTTGCGTTAAAAACGCGAGCTAAACGGATGAGTCTGATTAATCCAGAGAAAATGTTCGATTAAATAGGACATCTCGTGGGCTAACTTTTTAACCAATTTAAATATTTTTACCATTTTGTGTAAATTTTTTTTAGAGTTTAAAATGAGAGTTTAATTTTTCGAGAATAAATAAAAAACATTATAACATGTTTAACTCGTCGGGTTGGCTATGAATGTTCCAGGTTAAAACAGTTGTATTCCGTTAATAAAGCGGGTTTAAACAGTAGACCTAAATTAAATGGATCGGGTTAATTTGTTTGATCGACAATCTTAATTATATGTTTTAAATTAAATCACTATACGACATAATATTATTAGCATATTTCTGTAAAAGAACATATAAATAGTTTATTTAAAAAAAAACAAAAGAACAAAACACGTCATTTTAAATTAATATTCATGACGTAAAATATTAAAATAATATTTTTAATTTAATTGAAATATAGTATTATTAGAATAAAACATCATAAGATTTGATATTAATTACTGATAATTTATTAATTGGTTTGATCGATTGATTTTACAATATTTATGTTAATTAGTTAATTGATTTCATTTAATGATTTAAGAAAAGTAAATCAGAAAACACGCTCAAGAATATGTCATGCTCAGTGCTCTATCATTAAGTGTATAAATTCGATTTTAATATTATATGATAAATAATAGATAGATAGTAGATAATAGATTTAATTAGTTAAAGTTGACATTATGAAAAAGCCTACAACCAATATACCATACGATAATAAGATGTGCAAAGTGATCATTCTTATGGTTGAAATTAGATTTGGTCGCCAATGATTCGTAGCTCATACAGCATTATTACCCCATTTACGTTATAAGAAGTTTCAAGTTCGAACATTTTCTTAGAGTATAAAAAAAATTTGTTTGGTCATTGAGTTAAAATTCAAAGTGCTTTATTTTGTATTTTCTTACTATATTTAAAATAAAAAATTCATCTGATATGTGGTTATTAAAAAAAATTAAAATTCTTTACCAAACCATGCGATGCAAATTTGTATATCAATTAAAGAAAAAAATTGTAAAGAAAAATTATAAGGTCGAGGAGATAAAAAAAAGAAAGGAATAATGAAATGCTTATTAAATATTAAGATGTCATTAATGGTTTAAATAAATTATAATTTTATTAGCTAGAATAAATAGTAGAAGCTTTGATATTAATGATGATATTAATTGCTTTGATTTAATGATTTAAAAAAATATATCGGGAACACTCTCAGAAGCACGCAATGTCAGCGGTTCATCATTAAGTGCATAAACCCGATTTTAATATTATATATAACAGATAAATAATAGATATTTATATGAATATGTATTTTGTCCCCACTAGTCAGATGATATAATTTAAGGGAAATGATTTTTCATTTTTTTTTATATACATCTTCTCGCGCATCTTTAAAATAGAAAATCAGATATCTAATATCTTACCTAAAATTCCATCAGATCGATTTATTCATTCAATAATTAAATCGAAATTTTAGCTAACCTGGTTATCAATGGTTGAACACGTCATTAGTGTTAGTTGGTAAAAATAATCCAACACTCACTTTTTCTCTCCTCTCAGCAAAATTCAGGTTCATGATTGTGAGAATCGTGCAATTGAACCAATATTTGGATCCCAAAATGGTGAAACCTCGATTTCCACTGTCACTGATCCGGACCTTTGGCTTCAAATTCAACATAGTGATCTCTGCCATTACCATCACCTTCTGCACTTTTTTCACTTTCTATTTTCTCTTCACTGCGAATGTTTATACCCTCAATCAGCTCCGACACTCGGTAACGTCTTCAATTTACATTTCCTTCTCCGTATTTTCTTTTATTTTTTTTCCTTTTGCTTTATTTTCTCTATGATTTTTTTTTCCCATGAGAAACAGACAATTCTTTTTTAATTTTATTTTATTTGGGTTGGCTTCCTGCGTTAGTTTAATTTTACAAGATGATTTAGTGGGGTGAGCTAAGTTTCTGATTTTGTAATCTTAATTAAGGACGACGATATTATTATTTTTAAGTTTAATTACACCGCAAGTTCCTATAGTTTTACCAAATTTTTAATTAGGTCCTTATATTTTTTTTCTTTCAATTCCTTATACGATTTTTAAATTTGTAATTAGGTTCCTATTAACAATAAATATTAAAAGAAGACATTTATAAAATATAAATTTTCTATTATTTTTGTACCTTACACTTTACGTAAGGCTTATACTCACCTAAATATATTTTTCATTTACTTTTCCATCAACATTCTTTGAAAATATTCTCAACTTGCATGATTCAAAATCGCATATATTTAGAAAGCTTAAAATATATTAAAGTACAGGGAAAATGTTCATTCTATCATTATAAAATATAGAGAAATTTCATATCTAGCGAGTTAGCCATTAATTTTAGTAATATGTTCAATTTAGAAATGAAATTTTTCGTTAATTCTAACATTTTCGTCACGACAGGAACCTAATTACAAAATTTAAAACAATATAGGGACCTAATTAAAAAAAATATATAAAAACCTAATTGAAAATCTCATGAAAATATAAAGACCTATGGGTTAATTTAACTTTATTTTTATAAAATACTGTACGTCCACATTGTAAAAAATTAGCATAGTTCTAATTTTTATACAAGGTAGACCCCAAAAAATTACACTTTAATTATTCTTGTCGACAAAAAAGCTCTAAATTTTATTATTAACAAAAGTGTCCTCAAATAATTTAAAATTATGATCAAAATGCACCCCCATAAGTTGAGATGTTTTAGGTTTGTAGCTGTAGATGATTTGAGGGCATTTTTAGCATGTCAAAAAAGTTATTTGAGTATATTTTTGTCAATTAACAAAATTGAGAGATATTTTTATTTTTGTCTAAATAATTCTGGTATATTTTTAGTAAGGATGGCAATGGGGATCCATGGGGCGGGGATCCCTCCCATCCACATTCCCGTTTATATTTTTGCCTTCCGTCTTTGTCTAATTTTCGTCATAGGTCCCCGTTTAAATATCCCCGTAGAGAAGGCGGATATCCGCAAGGATATCCATAGGTATTAAAGTTTAACAAATTATTTTATAAAAATATAACATAACTAATTATAACAATTTAACATAATTCAATAGAAACTATTCATTCAACCAAATTCAATATATTAACTATTAGCACATAAAAAAAAAACATAAATTTAGTATAATATATCATAAATTCAACATATATATAGGTTTAGTATAATCTACCACAATAATTACTAGATACAACCCTCTCTAAATTAGAGGGCAAGTTACCCTCTCTCATTTGGAATCTCTTCTTCTCCGTTGAACGCTCTATAAAACGCCACTGCTGTGTCCTTCCAATCACCGCCATGGCTCTGTTATTTGTCTCAAACAATGATATATTAATTATTATGAATGAGTCTTTATATATTTCTTAAAACTATACCCTCTAAAGCACTGCCATATTTTCAAGCACCAATGCGTCCTCAATCACTGTCAAGACTCCAATTTCTCTCACTTGATCTCTCTTTTTTGGAGAGATTAAAGATTCAATTTTGTTTTTGTTTTTTATTTATTTTCTAAACAATTATCTATTTACACTAAAATTCAGATAAAGTACACAAATTATTTTTCAAATACAAAAACTATTTATTACTTATAAAGGAAAGTTTTTGATTAATTTGCCTCCTTTTAAGATTTTCGGGGGCATTTTTTTCATTTTAAATATCAGGAGTAAGTCGCAAAAACAAAAATTTCAAGAGTATTTTGGCATTGTTGTTATTATAAATACAATACCACTATGTGTATACTTTTTAGTAGATATAAAATTGACACTCATATTAAAATATATAGTTAATTAATAATAACCGTATCTTTATACGGGTGTAATCCTTGCATAGGAATAACATTATTCATTTATTCTTGTATATCCTTATTAATGGGATAGGCAATAGTTTTGATAACGGTACTACTAACATGTTCCTGTACTTTAGCTTTTCTTTTTGTGCTGTTTAAGGAATTTTCTTCAAAAATCTTATATGTAGGAAAGAAGTTCTTCTATCTTTTTTACAAGTTTTCTTGGCAACTACGGATACTTGATGAAGCTAGCTTGATAAGTTTGCATTGTGATTTTGAACCAGGATTCTAATGGTGTTGTTACTCGCGAAATTGAGTCAATTAGCAGGTCCATTTTGGCTCTTAAAAATGATCTACTCAAGCCTCGCTTAGATCAGATTCGTAAGCAAGCTGATGATCATCGATCTCTGGCTCTGGTTTATGCTTCTTATGCAAGGAAGCTCAAGCTCGAGAGCTCAAGGCTCGTAAGGATTTTCGCCGAATTGTCGCAAAACTTCTCTGATTTAATAACTAAACCTCAGTTTAAGGCTCTTCTGAGCAATGAAGCCATCCTTGACGAATCAGTTGTTCGACAGTTGGAGAAAGAAGTTAAGGAACGAATTAATACCACGCGCCAGGTTATCGGCGAAGCGAAGGAGTCCTTCATTATCCAGCTCAAGATTCAGAAGTTGAAGGACACTATCTTCTCTGTGAATGAGCAGTTAACAAAGGCAAAGAAGCAGGGCGCCTTCTCGAGCTTGATCGCAGCGAAGTCAATCCCAAAGAGCTTGCATTGCTTAACAATGAGGTTGATGGAAGAGCGGATCGCTCATCCGGAAAAATACTCAGATGAAGGAAAGTCATCACCACCAGAAGTTGAAGATCCTAGTCTATATCACTATGCCATATTCTCGGATAATGTTGTTGCAGCCTCTGTTGTGGTAAATTCAGCAACGAAAAATGCAAATGAGCCATGGAAACATGTTTTTCATGTTGTTACTGATAAGATGAATCTTGGAGCGATGCAAGTGATGTTTAAGCTGAAGAATTATAATGGTGCACACATTGAGGTAAAGGCAGTTGAGGATTACAAGTTCTTGAATTCGTCTTATGTTCCGGTCCTTCGCCAACTCGAATCTGCTAACCTTCAGAGATTTTACTTTGAGAACAAGCTTGAGAATGCTACAAAGGACACCACAAACATGAAGTTTAGGAATCCCAAATATTTATCAATCTTGAACCATTTGAGATTTTACTTGCCAGAAATGTATCCAACGCTTCATAGAATCTTGTTTTTGGATGATGATATAGTTGTTCAGAAGGACCTTATTGGGTTATGGAAAATTGATATGGATGGAAAGGTGAATGGAGCTGTAGAAACATGCTTTGGGTCATTCCATAGATATGCTCAATACATGAATTTCTCGCACCCTTTGATCAAAGCGAAGTTTGATCCAAAGGCTTGTGCATGGGCTTATGGAATGAATTTCTTTGATTTGGATGCATGGAGAAGGGAAAAATGCACAGAAGAATATCATTATTGGCAGAATTTGGTAAGACTTTGAAGCTAATCTGTTAACTTACCTAGAATTATTTTACAGTCTTGTTAAATCAATTTAATATTTTTAGTCATAGTTGATGATGCTCTTAAATTCTAAGTGATATTAATTAGCACATCGTCGTAATGCAATATTGTTAATGCTGCTAGAAAGAAACTTTATTTTCATTTTTTTTATTTGCCAATGTGCCACATTTTTTAAAACTCTTGCCAAAATGTCACTCTCTTGAAACTAATAATCTAGTTCTCTTACTATTACAGAATGAGAACCGGACGCTTTGGAAACTAGGAACATTGCCACCTGGACTAATCACGTATTACTCGACGACGAAGCCACTAGATAAGTCATGGCATGTTCTGGGACTTGGCTATAACCCAAGCATTGGTATGGATGAGATTAACAACGCAGCAGTGGTGCACTTTAATGGTAACATGAAGCCATGGCTTGACATTGCCATGAATCAATTCAAGCCACTTTGGACAAAGTATGTTGACTATGAGTTAGATTTTGTTCAGGCATGCAATTTTGGGATCTAAATGGCTATGTTGATAAAGTACGTTTGTGCGTTTTGAAAAGTGACAAGCATATTTCTATAATTATAATTTTAGTGACAAATATTATTCATTGCATAATATATATCTTGGATATAATAACATTTTGTTTGATGAGTGAAAAAAATAGAATACAAATTTTAACAAAGAAACAATGTTAATGCCTTAATGGATTAAATTTTTACAACAAAAAGAAAGTAAATTTTAATGTGAAGGTTTGCATTACAAATAGCAAGCTTACCCACACTACAATAGAGAACTTTGGGGTCGAGAGTTTGATTACACGATCGCGAAAAAATGAAAAATGGAGAACAAATTAAATATATGGGTAAGAATCACATTATACAACGTCTGATTAGGATAACAAATTTTCAGAAGCATAACAAATTCATTTCCTTTGTTTTATGGGAATTTTTTCTTAGTAATATTGTTTGTATTATCTGGTGTATCTTCTTGAAAATATTTTAAAATTTGAATGCACTTTCCTATACTAGATGTAAGCCTTACAACAATCAAAGGAAAGTGTTTTCTCTACGTACGGATAATATAGTTTTTTTTTCTTAACAAAATGGCGTTTAAGCATTTAAAAATTGTGTTGCTTCAACTCCTTAATTTTTGTAGAAAATAAATTTTCAACTGAAAACAACTTTGAGGACATATGCTTACATGAAATCATTTTTCTTGAGACAATTTTGTACTTATATCTTTTGCCAATGTAAACTTGTCAAGTTATTAGCAATAAAATAAGATAGTTTTCTCGTTTGATTTTTTCCATAAAATAGAATAACTAATTTACATCTCAATTTCAACTCTTTAAAGGAATATAGTATTGCACAACTATTAAGGAATATGAAGCGATCCTCATCGAATCCAAACTTGTTTTTGTTTTCCTACATTTTCATACAGCTATACTCATTCCGTACTGTTGTCGGTACCTGTTCTAACTCGTCTAAAAAATTTCCATTAAAGTTGACTGAATGCATTTTCAATTTTCTTCCTTGTTTCTTATTTTCACTCAAATTGACCTTATCTTCTTGGAATGATATACCAAGACGTCGTATGTTTATTTATTATATTAATGGAAAATTCTAAGATGATGAAACCATCTATGTCTTCTAGTGAGGACAACTATTTAGAGGATGACACCTAGATGGTGAGCCCAAATCAATAAATGGTAGTCATATTCAACATGTGTAACGGGATTTGAGTTTGAAAACTGTGGCTGTGCTTGGTTTGGTGTTGGAAGGGAGCAAATCACGTTTGAGTTTTTTTGAACGCTTCCTTATTATTTTTGGTTATTTTTTCTGCTATAAACACAGAAGTGATTTTTCCTTCTCAACGTATGTTTCGTTGAAGTTAAAATTTCGGCTTTTGCGTTAACTAATTTCGGTTTTGCAATGAGTTGACAAAATTTATTTTCTTCCTACCCATTTTGTTCTTTATTTTCTCCTTTAAAGAGAAGCACAAACAACAATAATTCTCTTCCTACCATTTTTTTAGTTCTTGATTTCAAAAGTACATAGAGTACTAAAAAAATTACCGAACATTTCATTTTTTGTATCACTTTATAAAATTTGTATAGAGAATACTAGTATTGGGCCAAAAATCATTTATCGGCTAAGTGTTTCAAGGAAAAGGTTTTTTACTACAAGCATGGTTCAGTAAATTCTTTTCGACTGTAGTAATCAAAATCCACGTTGTTCTACAGACAGAGATGAAATTCAAAAAGACAAGGGTGGTCGAACAAGGTTGATAAGTTGAAATGCTTGGAAAAGTTAACACTTAGTAAATAGAAAAATGGTAAAAGTCAAGTGATGCGTAATTCGACCTTATCCAGAAAATAACTGCTGAAGATCGTGGGCAGTTTGCTTCAGGTGCAAAGATGACAAAAGACATGGGTTCTGAACTTAAGGAGCAAGAAAATACTTTGATCGCATACAAAACCACGATAACTGAACATAATTTTGTGCTATAAGTAGAGGAAGTCTACACATTCAGAGGCATCATTCTCGGTTCCCTTACTACCACTAGAGCTTTGACAAAATTCCTCAGTCTCCTCAGACGTTCACAGGAAGCAATGAAGTGTAGGTGCAGAACGTGAGTATAGTTCTGGGAATGCCATTTCCTTTTCTAGTCATTTTCTTAATTCCAGTTTTCCTATTTTCTTTTATGTCCTTCTTTCATTTTATGCTATTTATTTCAAGTTATTTCAATTCTAGTTAGCTTGGTTGTTTACTTTGCTTTCTTTCTTTTAGCATTTAGCCATTATTTTTGGGTAGTTAGTCATCACGTTAACAACCTCTGTAACTCGACTGATCTTTGCAATCAATAAAAATTTCATTGTGCTACAAGATTCGCAATACTTGTTATGTTTGGCTTTGGTTTGTCGAAACCCATCTACTAAATAGGTGTCGAATCCCGCTCCTCGAAGGAGATTGTGGTTCTCTGCTCCTTTCTTTGATCCTGTCGAAAGTTGAGCGAAACAAATTGGCATGCTCAGTGGGACCCACATTTAGAGTCATTGTTTCAAAAAATATACTTTTGCCAAAGTATTGTAAGTCTTTTTGGATGCGATTGAGAAGTGGTAAAGAAATAAGCATGGCTAACGACAGAGCTTCTAATTTCGACGTCGACAGATGAGTCGACGGCCACTAATAAAACAAAACCAGGTCCAAGAGTCTCGACGACTTCTACGACTACTAGTGCCAGAGGCTGGGTACCTCCCCAAACTTCTACTCCTAGCACATGGACTCAATTTGGATTGCCACCGAATTACTCTCCACCACCTGATAAGTCGACTCCAATGCCACGAGGTGCAGGGAGTTTCGCCATAAGGAACAATCCTATTTACAGCAACCCTCCTCCGAACACTCAGCACATTCCACAAGGATGGTATCCTCTACCTCTGCAAGAAGGAAGTTTCGGGTGTACAAATAACCCACAGCCATCTTTTGGCGCTCATGGGGTAGGTGGAGGACCTCCTAATTTTGGGATTTACAACTCACATGGGGCTAATAATTTGCCCCAGTTTGGGTCGATGCCACAAGCAGTGTCAACTGGGGCAAATAGGCCAATTTACCTAGAAATGTCTAGACAAATGCATATAGAGCCAAGCCCCACCAACAAGGAGGAAGTGGGGAATAAGTTACCCGCCCTATGGATACCCAATGTCATCCCTAATTCCAATCTAATGACATGTAAAAATCCCACATTATATAAAAAAGGAGTAGTAGTATGTTAGTTACTTGACAAGTGTCATTATATGAAAAGATAGTATTAGGTTAGTTAGTTGACAAGTGTCTAACCTTAATAGTTAACAAGTGTCCAATTTAATGAATAAATATAAATACCCATAAAAAGTAATATGAAAATTTAAAAAAGATAGTTAAAAATGTTATTTCACTTTATCTATTTTTATTTGATATTCCTACTATATAAAAAGAAAATAATAATAGTAAATTAGTTACTTAACAAAATATCTAACTTTAATGGTTGATAAGTATCCAATTTAATAAATTGGAATTAATTTCCATGAAAAATAATATATTTTTTTTTAAAAAAATAGTTAAAAAGGTCATCATACTTTATCTATTTTTATTTTAATATTAATAGCATGGATAAAGTAAAACATATATATCATTATACTATTGAATTTTGTAACTTAACGTGATAAACTAATTTTGCTACAATAATTAATATAAAATAAGAATATTAAATCATTTGGTTGAAATGAATGTGTATGCCTTTCTGGTGTCGTGTCCTATACGGTGTGGAGATAAAACTCAATTTGGCCCTCGAAATTTGAAGCGTAAGTCAAATTGACCCCTAAAATTTAGAGTTACTCAATTTTCACCCTAAAATTTGAAATCGTAACTCACATTAGCCCCTCACCCTATTTCTGTTAACAACATGTTGATGTGTAATGTTGAGTGACAAAGTGGCATACAACAAAGCTTATAACAATTATATGACATCACTCAATTTGATAAATCACTCAATTTGGCCCTCTTTATTCAATATAACCCTAATCAGAATTTCATGGTAAGACTTTTGGACATGACAACAAACAAACTTCCATTAATTGCACCAGCTATTGAACTGATATAGTAATTTTTCCCCATTGCTCCGTAATTCAATCTTGAGAAATCATCAAATACCTGCAGCAGCAAAAAAACAATCATGGCACTAATACATATTTGCTAAATAGAATGAAAATTTTAAAACTAAGAAGAAAGAAAGAAACATACCTTATGTAGGAAGGCTGACGACAACCCATATACCTGAGAAGAATGAAAATTTGCATATGATCATTATTCTTGGTAATTTCTTACTTTTGCTCCCCTTTTGTTTTATTTTTGTGTTTGAGAAGGTGAATATTAGCAATGCCACTGCCTCCTATTACCAGGTAAAGCAAGACATCTAGCGAGATTCACAAAGGAATTTAAACCTCAACATTCTCAATGGAGTGCATGGTTCAATTAAGCTATCAAAAAGTGATATAAGCTTGGAATAACCTGTTCAACTGGAGGAGGACAAAAGCAGCACATCAACTCTGGAGAAGTGGCCATTTTTTTCTTACAAACAAGAAAGCTTTTATTATCACCCTGCAAATTAAGGAGAGAATTTCATAAATTATATATCAAGTGAAACCTCTAAACAAGAACCAAAAAATATAGATGCAGATACAAACATTAGTGTATATATACAAAAGTGAATAAAGCTATGACAACTAGGAAAAAGGTTCCAACATAACATAAAACCAAAGTCATCTAATTTTGATGGAAGACATACCCAAACCAAGAACAATGAGATATAACTTCTTATCATAAGTTGTTCCCGATTGACCAAGCAAAAAGTTTGTTGGTTTTACATCTCCATGCACAAAGCTTATTCAAATAAAATGAGTCTTGTTTACAAAAGCAATCAATTTAAGCTTGACAAGGCTTATAAAACCATCAATCTTACCCTTTTAATTGGAGCTTCTCAAGGATTGATATTGCCATCACTGCAATGCAAACAACCATTCTTGGTGACATCCTCAACAGATGCTAAAGAGTTAATGGGACCAAAATAGAAATGAAAGTCAAATGAAATTATTAGTTTACCTTATCAATTGCATTCGGACTAGTTCAATCCGAACCACCACTCATCCTTCTGCAAATATAAATTTGGTCAAAACTACCCTTACTGAATCTCTTTTCTATCTTCAGGAGAGTTACCAACTTGTACCTGCACCACCAAAAGAATAACAAACTCATTTATGAAAGGTAACAAAATATTAAGAACAAAAAGTATCAAAATTTTTCCAAAACAAAACACTAAACACCAGTTTAAAACATTAACAAAAACAAGAAAGTGTGAAATAAAACATTATCTTTATTGTGCTGCAATTGTGCCCTAAAACTTCATCCCACTTCCAGCAAGGATCATGGTTCAAGAAAGAAGAACACGATCACTCTGCATTGGCGTTAATGGCGGCTGTAAGAAAAAAAAAGAAAGAAAATAATGGAAGAGAAAGAGAAGATGAAGAAAGTGATGAAATGTTTGTTTTTCTTTTTTCCCTTACGTATGTAAGAGTCAATGTGATGGTGGATTAATTTTGGAATGGACATCCATACGACGTAGTTTAGCTTGTGTCAGAGTGTCACTACACGTTACATATCAGCACGCCGTTACTAAAAATGAGCTAAGTGCAATTTGACTTATGATTTTAAATTTCGGATGAAATTTGAGTAAGCAATTTGACTTACGATTTAAATTTTCGGGTGGAAGTTTTAACTCGTACGGTGTGAGTAGCATCCGTGTATCATAGACTACGTGGCTCAGTTCCCTCAAGCTCAGGCCGAGAGTCTGAATTCGCAAAACCCAGAGTTAGAAATCAAAACCTCGACTGGGGCAACAATGGCGGAGATATCCGATACTCCATTAAACCCAGAGCCCGCTGAAGAAGAAACCCCGCACTCTCAGATGCAGGAATCCACTTTCGACCGTAAAACCATGCGAACAACCAAACCTGGCATCAAGCGTCTCATCCTCAGCCTCACAGTCCTCTTCTCATTCATTCTAGGCTTTCCATTTCTATGGAAATCTATCGAAATCTACCGCGCTCCACTCCCCTTCGACCGAATCGATTCCTTCTCCTCGCACTTGGAATCCGATCCCTTACACTTCCCCTGCCGATTCCAAGCCATATTCGTCGGCTTTGACTTCCCCGCTTCTCGCAGCGGCGCAAACGACGTTGCAGCTGCAATCACCGGCAAGATGTCCCAACTGAACCCTAACTCCTCGCGATGCGGCGATTGCGGCGGCGGCGGTGGCTACGACGTCTCTGTGGTCATCGATTCAGGCTCCGACTGCGCGCACACGGAGGGTTCGGAAGGTCAGTGTCCGTTGAAGTGTGGTGAAGTCGGTTTTGGGGGGAAGTTGAGTGACGAAGATTTTGATGAGATGCTGAAGGGTTGTTTGGGGAATGTAGATGGTCGAAGGAAGGTTTATAGTGTTGTGGTTGTTAATGGGGACAATGAGGAAGGGGAAGTGAGGGCTGTGGTGGGTAAGTACCGCCATGCGTGGGTACTCGGCCAAGTTTCGGAGGATGAGGCGGTTTCAAGGGCAGCTGAGATCTTCGCCAGGGTGTTTATGAATGGCGTGAGTGAAGAGAATTCCATTCACAATGAGTTCATGCCGGTCGGTGCTGATGGCAGGATTGTTCTTTCTTTCAGTTTACTCAATGCAGAGCCACAAGATTGGATATATGATTGGTATGGATTGTGAAATTGAGACTTCATTGCAGTGTTGTTCTAATGTTCATTTTTTTTTTTAATTTTTAATTTTAAATTTGTAAAAAAAGTCTATTGAAAATACAATTAAGTGTCAAATTAGTATACCCTTCACAGTAGGTTACCCATTATGGTTTCTCACTTGCAGTTTGATTGACAGATTGTGAAAACATTTTACATTGCAGGAAATAGAAATTCGTCACAGATGAATAATATGTGTTTGTTTTTCTATATTGTATCTAGATGTGTTATTTATAAGTTAGGTACTCAGAATTCACATGTTTTAAATGGTGAAGTAGAGCTTTAATTGTTATTCTAGATTGTTGTTGAATATTATTAGCTTAGTTTTGTTTGAAAGATTATCATCCTGAAGATTCTGTGGCGATCTTAATATAGGCATTTTCATGAAATTGACAAGACTCTGTTGCAACCTGTTATCCAGGCTTTGCAACCTATAGCAAACATAACGGTTGAAAGCCAGGTATAGTTTTTTATACATGTTACAGTTAAAATCCCGTTGCAATGTTAGATTTGAATGATTTTGTTATTGTTCTTCCTAATTGGCAGGTTTTATACCACACGCCAAAGTCTTCTTTTTCGTACTGGGATGATGCGCATGGAAGCCACATATTCAGTACCAATGATCTTCCTTTCTTTGTATGCATTCTGTTTGGTCTTGACTTATTTATAGTTTGTAGTTTAATTTACCATTATTTAGTTCTATTTTTGGACCGTTTCTACCTTTGTATCATTGGATAGATGATGTGTTTTTCTACCCAAAAGTATTTGGCTTGTTGGCATGATTAGTGATTATCAGATAAAGTAACAGTTTTTTGATTGCTTTGATGTTCCTTTGTCTACTGAGTTATGCATATGTCTTTTGTAAATATGGTTCAACTTATGCATGTTCTTTATCATGGCTAATGCATTAGAAAGTATCTGCAGAACCTTCCAATTTTTCGTGTAGTATTTACTTAATATCTATCTGAGATACAATAATTATATATTTGGTGATGTATTTGATTTAAATATTTTGATGTTGAACAGGTTAACTCAAATGAGTGGCATCTAGATACTTCAGTTGCAGCAGGAGGGAGATCTAAAGTATTGCAACTTGTGGTGTATACTCTTCAGCTCAATCCTAGATTTATTTACTTCTTTCGATATTCTAAGAATTCGTTTCTTCTTTTACTTCTGATAGCCTTACTAGTATTGAATGGCGAAAAATTGAAATTACTTCTGTTTCATTGTCTCTACTGCTATTGCATATTCTCTATTGTGATTTCGGTTTGTTGATTCTGATTTGCATTTAGACAGAGCTTACATTGCATGTTTCCTTGTATATAATGCCAGGTATATACCATCTGCAAAGGAATGTCCTCTGCAATTGGAGCTTCCAAATGGAGATCTATCTAAAACTAATGGCTTTATATCTCCTGTTATTCATCTCACCTTCAAAATCTCCTTATTTATCATGTTGTAGTATTAATTCGAAATTTGGTGAGTGATATGAAGAGCCTGTTTTGGAATATTGCAGATGTGGGGTGGTGTTGTTGTATGGAATCCCCAAAGTTGTGTAAAGGATTTGGAGAGTAAAGATCCAGACAGACATGTGATTTCTCCCGAGGTTTTCCTTTTAGTTTAGCTCTCATTAAGCAAAACATCCAATATTGTATATATCGAAAGTAGACCAATTTTTGGAAAATTTTGTTTTGTTTTTTTTCAACCTATGTAATGAGTTCTCATTAAAAAATGATTGAAATATCTGGGAGATTGAGAATATTATGCTAATTATTTATACTGCTTTACATACAATCCCACAATACTGCCACCCTTGTAGATTATCATAAGTTCATTTTCTGAACACAGAAACATGCATATTATGAAACAGGATCTCCAGAAGCTTTTGGAAGTTCTAATGGGGCAGTTGCGACAACTCCTTGGTCTCAAGTCTGATAACCTTTATGTTGGTCAATCAGGGGCATACATCCTCTTAGGGAGTGACCGAGGTTTTACAGGATGGTAAGAGTAATAATCCTTTTTGTACTGTTTTAAATAGTTATCTTCTTTGACAAGTTAAAATTATTTTGGAAGCTTTATAGTGGCGACATTTTTCCTAAATTGCATTTCACAAGTTCTTACAATGGACATATATATTAAAAAGGGGGATCTAATTCAATTAAAAAAAAGTTATAATTCATTATGTATTCTTTAGGTACTGCTCTAAGTTGTTCCTAAATGAAATAATAGTACAAATAATTCCCACTTTAAAATAGACTTAGGTAAGAAGCACATTATACAAAGCCTGAGCGGGATAACAAATTCTTGGAAGCATAACAAATTCATTTCCTTTGTTTTATGGAAATATTTCTGAGTACAATAATTATATACAACCAAGTGATTTTGCAAACCAAGTCCAACCAAGCTCCTCTCCCACGCGCGCGCGCTTTCCCCGTTGTTTACTGCGTTTTTTTTTTCTTCTCTTCAACACATTAAGAAGCGGAGGAGAACGAGGATGACAACAGCGATGATGATGACCACCATGACAGCGACAACGACGGCGGAGGAGGAGGAGGAGGAGGAGATGATGATGATCATTGTCAATAGGGAAGAAGATGGAGTACATTTGAGTGGTAACTTTCTACTTTCATTCAAATCCGTTTCTACTTTTCATTCAAAATTCGTTTCTATTTTATATGAAAATCCGTTTCTGTTTTTGTTTCCGTGACCCAAACTCACGTCTGGGCGTAAACAAGACCACGCCTAGGTGTGGCACCAAATCCGTTTCTATTTTTCATGAAAATCCGTTTCGGTTTTTTATTCAATTCCGTTTCTGTTTTCGTGAAAATCCAAATCAGTTTTTATATGAAAATCCGTTTCTGTTTTATATAAAATTCCGTTTCTGTTTTATATGAAAATTCGTTTCTGTTTTTTCATGAACATCCAATTCAGTTTTTGATTATCAACATCAACAACAACAGCAACAACAACAACAATAACAACAACAGAAACAACAACATAACGTGGAGGAGGAAGAAGATGATGAATAGAAAATGGAAGAAGAGGAAGAAGAAGAAGGTTATGAAGATGGTGGTGGCAGCAACAATCACGGCGGCAGCAACCATGGCGGCAACATCGATGACAACGACAGCGGCGGTAGTAACGATGATGACGATGCAGTAGAATAGAAGGATGAGGAAGAGGAGGCGGAGGCGGAGAAATTGGGTTAACGTTTTTGTGGTTTTGAAATTTTGGGAGAGTGGGTTTTGGGCGTGTAACAGACGCGCTGGGTGAGAGTGGGAGAAAAACACTTGGTTGGACTTGGTTTGGCTAAATGCTTGGATGTGTAGCATTACTGTTCTGAGTAATATTGTCTCTGTATTCTCTGGTGTATTTTCTTGGAAATATTTTAAAATTTGAATGCACTTTCCTATACCTGATATAAGCCATGTAACAGACAAAGGAAACTGTTCTCTCTGGGTGTGGATAATACAATTTCTCCTTTTTTTTTTTTTTTTTACAAAACAGCATTTAAACATTTAGAAAATGTGTTGCTTCCTAATTTCTGTAGAAAATTTTCAGCTGAAAACAACTTAGGAAATATGCTTACATGAAATCATTTTACTGGAGGGAATTTTGTACTTATATCATTTGCCAGTGTTTGATTTGTTCCATAAAATAAAGGATAGTTTTCTTGTTTGATTTGTTCCATAAAATAGCATAAGTAATTTTCCTCTCAATTTCAACTCTTTCAAGGAAAACAATATTGCATAACTATTAAAACTTGCAGTATTGTATGAGAGTTGATGTTGGGTGGTGAAAAACTGAATCAATGAGAAGAATTTAAATATACTTGAAATGAGAACATTTCTGTGGGTTAGTGGGCACACTAATCGTAAAAGCTTTTGGAATGATTGAATCAGGGAGAAAGTTGGAGAAACCTCTATTGGAAGGTAGAATATTGCCATAGATAGCTTAGTCATGCAATGAAAAGACAAATGGAATCCTCACTAAATGGAATATATCCTATAGAGGATAGCAGGTAAGTTTAGGGGGAGAGCAAGAAGAATATATATCAAACCTGGAAAAATAAACTTTTGGTTGGGTTTAGAGACCATTTTCTGTTCTCCTTTACTATTTTCAATCTTAGTTATTATTCCACCTTATTTTCAACTTATAAGATTTTAGTAGTGTCTATGTGGTTTTTTATTGGAAGCAATGGCATCCTTTGATCAGCATTCATCCCCACCTTACAGAAAAACAAACGCTTGGCTATTAATGAAGCGACCCTCAACGGACCCGGAATTGTTTTTGTTATCTGCTTTTGTTTTCCTTCATTTTCATACAGTTGTATCATTGGGTACTGTTGTCGATCTGTGATAATACAAATACAGTCTCTCTTCATTCTGATTTACTGGTATTGCTGAACCTGTTCTAACAACAACAACAACAACACACTAGGTGGGGTCAGCTACATGGATCAAACGACACCATTGAGTTCTATCATGTATCATGTCGGCAGAGAGACTATTTACATGTAGATCTCGTTTGATCACCTCATGGATGGTCTTCTTAGGTTTTCCCATGCCTTTCACCTCTTGCCTACCTTCCATCTCATCCACTCTCCTAATTGGGTACTTTGTCGGTCTTTTCTCACATGTCCAAATCACTTGAGACGCGATTCTACCATCTTTTCTAACACTTTTAAAAATTTCCCATTGAAGTTAACTGAATGCATTTTCATCCTTGTTTATTATTCTCACTGAAATTTACCTTACCTTCTTGGCATGATATACGTAGACGTTCTATATTTATTTATTATATTGACTCATATCAAAGGCATAAGTTGTTGTTGTTGTTATTATTAATATTATTATTATTATTTCCTTTTTACTTAGAAAAAAGAAAATATTTCTTAATAATTAAACTGCTGTGAATATAATTCTCCTCACTTGATTGTATGTAGGGAGTTGGATGTTTTGTCACGGAAGCATGTATGCTTTAATCTTCATTCATGTGCAACAACACTTGGATCTCTTTCCAGATTGGTATGTTTATCGGTTATCAACTGAGTGTTTTTAAATTTTAAAATGGCTATTCCTTACTGAATGCTTTTCAAACTGAAATTCCATTTCCATTCAGGTTCAATCATTGCCAAGGATGATTATCATTG
>JASCZI010000120.1:0-17010 GCA_036250425.1 Stylosanthes scabra
ATATATATATATATATATATATATATATATATATATATATATAATTTTAGGTGTTATTTATTTTATATCAAACAGAGAATACTATTTCGATATTAAATAAAAATTCATTCGGTGCTTTTGTGTTATTTTACATCGAAATTTTTTTTAATATAGAAATAAATTAGTTAAATTTGATTGGCCAAATTAAATAGATTTACACCTAGAAATATTATTATTATTATTATTATTATTATTATTTATTTTGTTAGATTGCGCCTGTATGCGTAATTTATATTATTAATAAAACAAAGTTCCATTAAAATTTCAAAGTTTCTAGAATCGGCAGTGAAGCCACTAAATTGATGTGTGATGGGTAGACAGCTAGAGTATTCGTGGCTATGTGTGATCTATGATTTAGTCAATCTTGATATTAGATTTGGTGGAGAATTTTTAGGTAGTGAAAGTATCTAGTGCTTCACTAAAATTTTAAGTATTATTTTTAAAATAAAAGAAATATGAGTATATATTAAAAATAATTATAGCCACATATTTAGAATTTTTTTGTAATTCTTAAAGTACTACTAAATACTTTCATCCCTGTAAACAAAACTTAGATTTGATTATAAAAGTCGCTAATGCAGACTTTTAATACGTTTCACTACTAACATCATCCCCATCTACCATTCAACATATCGGACAGATAAAATAACATCTGAAAAATAGTTCCGGCAGAGTTTATTAGTTTAATTAATTAATTTTATTTCATGTCAAGTTTCCTATATCTTATTGATTATTTGTCGTACTTCCACCGTAGAAATAAAATAAAAATATTATGAAGCCAGTAAAAATAGTCTACCTAAGTAACTCAATTATTTTTTAATTTCATTTTATATTTCTTAATTGTTTATAAAATAATTGAATAATATTAAATATAATATATTTGTAATTATATGTGGTAATATATCAGTTATGAAAGTGAAACTAAATAAGATAATTTTTAGTTATAATTCTTGCTTAGAAATATATTTTATTTTTGTATCTTCTTTTATTCGTTTAAGCATTCGAAAAAAAAAATTAAAAGTTCAATGATTATTAAATCATAGAACAAATAATTTCGGCATAAGAGATATGAAAATAAAAACAAAGCCCTTAAAAAAAATTAGTGCAAACTCAAAAAGAAACTTTTACATGGAGATGGCGTTAGAAATATTATTATAAAAAATTATTTGTAATTAATTAATTAAGGGGTAGTTAATAATAAATCAATTTTTTAAAAATTTTTGAAAATGAGATCATCTTAGACTTAATAAAATAGATTATTCAAAACTTTAAATATGTATAGGAATAATTATGATTTTAGTCACAATAGTTATACTGAAAAATCAATTTGGTGACAAACGTTTTTTTCTCAAAAATTAATTACAAACGTTTAAATTTTTTTAAAATGATTGAAATGACGAAGTTATCCCTGATAGTTATTTTTATTTAGTAGCGAACGTTGGTTAAAAAATTAAAGTTTTTTATTTTTTTTAAAAAGGAAAAGGGGTTTTTTATTTTTTTATTTTTCGATGGCATTCTGCGAAACAAACAAACCAAAAGATAGACAAATAGAAGATATCATTCACAATAATAACAATAGCAATGAAAACCTAAGATAAATTGATCAAATTCAATTGTGAATTAGAACCTTCAATAGAGACATGATCTCAGCAACAGTGTCTGCTGAAGTAGCCTCGGTTATAGCCCTCTTCACTCTGGTAGCTTCTTGAAAATCCTCCCTCTCGATTGCATCCTCCAGTTGAAACTAATAAAGTAACAGTTTTTTCAATAACAGCAAAAACAAATTAATCACTTTTCAGGAAGATTAATATTAAAACTAAAAATCAAACAAAAAGAAAAATCAAACAAAAAGAAAGAAAGAAAGAAAAGTTAATTCACCTGAATGAGAGAGGCGAAGCTCTCGGCGTACTCAATTTGAGAGAAATGACGGGTCCACTACTAGAAATCATGTAATTATCGACAGATTTTTCAGAGGGAATTTGTTTGTCTGAAATACCGATAAAATTACCGGCAAAATTTTTGTCGGAAATAAAAAAATAAAATTTTCACAAATTTTACCGATAAACTCAAAACTCTTTCGGTAAATTTGTCAGTAAATTTGATCCTATGTTATGAAAAATTATTACCGACCAAAAAATCTCTCTGTAAATTAACTAGTAAAATGATGTGTTTCGGTATTCAATTTACAGAGGAACTTTTTGTCGATAAACTACGAATTGGATTTTGGGAAAATTTTAAAAATAACGCAAACGCTTCTTCATTCACATTTCACGAACTTCATTTTCAAATGCGCTTCTCCACGATCCCGCATCCTTCGCCCCCTCCGTTCCTCATCGCCGCCTCCTCTTCTTCCCGCGCTGGTTCCTGTTCTCGCCGCCGCCTCCTCCTCTGCTCGTTCCGGTTCCATTGCTCGTCATCGCCTCGCTCTGTTCCCGCCGCCTCGACTGCTCACTCATTTCCTCTTCTCGAATCTCGCACTGCTACAAGAGAGTCGATCATAAGGTCTTTGCCGCAGATCGTCACATCGCCGTTCAGATCCGCCAATCCACCGTAATTATCGCTTACTCCATTGACAACTCCTCCATTTTGTTTATTCATATGAACATTTGATTTCTTGTTATGTATTGGTCGTGATTTCAGTGTTCAAGTTTAGGTCAAAATCAAGTAAGCACTACACATTTCAATTGCTTTAAGCTTTTAAGATTCTCATTATTCTAATTTATAATTATATATTACTCTAACTTATCATGTTATATTACTCGTTATCGTTGATAACTTATAATTGTTTAGTTATTGATGCAGAAACTAAATTCAATGTCCTCATGAACTGAGATCTTGCTTAACTTGGCAGCAATGATGCATTTTGCTGCTGAATACTCATTCTTTTGTGTGTTTTCTGCTAGTTAACTAATTACAATAAAGCGATTCCTTAAGGTGCTGCCTACTATGCCAATTAAGATTAAATATTGTGTAATTTACACGCTTTATTATCATTGAGTTTACCTAATATCAGTTATGTTGTTCAAAGATGGATGAAGGTTACATGTAGCAAGGGAAATAAGCATGCTGAGGAACAAACTAACAGTAAATCCAAAGGGAAGGGTGACCAGGAATAAGTATGTTCCTAAAAGGTTTCATTGTCAAAAATTGATTTGTTACTAAAATTCATGTAGGCAACAAATCTTTGAATGATCTTGGCATCCAAAAAACTAAGTTAGTTATTGGCTTTAGATTTGTGTATTTGGGAAAACTCTTATCATATGGAGTTAATTACTGTTCTGTTTTTTGTTCTATTTCTCTAATTACATTCCTGGAAACTAAATTATATAAGCCATAAAATTGAAACTATAATTGATTGATTCTCAAGTAGACATGGTTGAGCCTGCTGTGAAGGGAACTAGTAATGTTCCAGAAGCCTCACTAGTAATAGTTACACACCACACCTTCTTTTTCCATTTCCATTCAATTTCAATCATTATTGTTCTTGTTGATTTGACATTAATCGTAGGAGAAGCCGCATCATTTGGATATGCATCACCCCTTGGATTTGCAACTTGACTTCACAACTGATGCTTTTTGGTTTAGGTGATCTAGTTTCTTCACACAATTAGTGGTTTCATATATCCATCTATGTTAATCTTTTGCCTAAATTTTGAATTAAATTATATAATTTTGTGCAAAACAGAGTTAGTGAGCTTAGAGTGGTTGAACTCCTTGACGATCTTTGCAAAAAGATGCAACATTACACTCTCAAAGTTGCTTCCTCACTTCTATCCTTATTCTCTGTGGCTACCTAGATTTTGTGCAAAAGGAATGGGCTTCAATGAATTTAACTTCAATGTGAGTCATTTTCAACTACTAAATCTGTGAACATAATAATTTGTCATTATATTGTTCTTATATTTGATTACACATTTCATATAACTTGTTACGGCTGTCTTCTTGTTGATCTCTTTTCAGGGGAAATATTACTTCTTTTCACATACCTTTATGTTTTGAGCTTTTTAAGTCAATTCATTTATACAGTGTAACTTTTTCAATATTCACTAAAACGGTAATTATGACAATTTATACATGCTGCTAAATTTAATCTGTTTGTGAGCTTTTTTGTTGTTTTTTATGTTAATTTATGGTGGCATTATGCTCAACAATGAGATGGATGACTTCTCTACACCAACTGATATATCCCCTGATAAACCTCCCCCAACTCCAAGAAATTTTATTGAACCAAAGAAAAAACCTTTATCTTCTATGAGACTGTGACTCCTATTATCTATTGCTATTTTAAATAACTTCTGTCACATAGTAGTTGTTTTAAGTAATTATCTATTTTAAGTTAATCATCTTTAAGTAAGCAGCTTGAGATATGTGCTTCCTTTATTTGGGAATCTACAATAGGATATGTTTTATGAATTGTTACATGGATAAACATGTTTTAAAGAGTTTGTTTTGCAAGGTTTATTGGCATGTGGAATTTGGTTATTGGCAATCAGCAAATATGCCTATAGAATTTATGTTTCTGTTAAATCTCTTTGATGAATTGTCAGGGCTCTACACTTATTTCTCTTTCGTTTAATGTTGTTTTGCCTTACCTGATACAATTCTACCCCTTCTTTTCTGCATTAGATTCAAAGAAATCTACTGTTGTATAGAAGAACAAGGACGATATCTCCAGCTAGCTGACGTTTGAGTAGCAATGCAAATCTGGTGGCATTGAACCATTCAAGGCATCATCATCTGCCATTGAGAGAACATCTGGAGTGTCCTTTGATCCCATTGGTGTTTTATTGAACATGTGCTTGTTTTTATGTTTAGAATTGATTTATTTGCTTTTAGTACTTTACTTTCTTACAATGTAAACATGATTAACTTGTGTTTCTTGGATTATTATGACATTTAAATTTGATTTCAATAAAAATTAGATGAAAATTTGTCATGATTAAATTTATATTTATTTTGTGATGGAAAAATCCAAAAAAAAAAAAAAATTGTTACCTTTCCGAAGGATAATTTGTCTATAAACAAGATTATGAACACTTTCTCGGAAAAAGTTACCGACGGAAAATTCCTTGGAAAATTTGACTCAAATTACAAAGGGAAAATCCCTCGAAAAATTTGACTCAAATTACAGACAGAAAATTTGTCGGAGAATTGGACGAATATTGTTAAATCAATAAAGCAATTACCGACGGAAAATCTGTCGGAAACAAAAACAAATCTGTCGGTAAATTATAGACGGAAAAAAATCCGTTGGTAATTTATCCGTCGGTAATAAATTACCGACAAATTACCGACGAGGCCTTTACCGACGGACAAAATCCGTCTGTATATCTGTCGGAAACAAAAAATCCATCTATAAAATTGATAAAATCTGTCTGTAAATCTGTCTATAATATCATGTTTTCTAGTAGTGGTCCATCGATTCCAATCCCAATCTTTGAGGGAAGAGGAAGAGGGAGAAGGAAGGCAATGGTAATGGCAATGGAGGTTACGTTTCGGTGTTCTGATGCACTGAGATTGAAGGAAACAGATTGTAGTCTGGATCGGAGCGAGGTTCGCCGGAATTGGGACGAGGGTTGGTTGGAGTTGGGGGCCGGAGATGGGACGCGCTACCAGCACCATGTTTGAGTTTTGGAGAGTCAAAAGTGAAGGTTGAATTAAATTAATGGCTGAAAAGCAGAATTGTTGAAAGAATGAAGAATGAAGAAAGAGAGTTATGGGGATGGAACATGAATGTGCCTTCTTTCTCTCTAACAGCAACTGGGCATGGATAACGGGAAACCCCTTTTCTTTTTTAAAAAAAATAAAAAACTTTTAATTTCTTAACCAACGTTCACTGCTAAATAAAAATAACTATCGGGGGGCAATTTTGTCATTTCAATCATTTTGAAAAATTTTTAAATGTTTGTGACCAAATTGATTTTCCAGCACAACAATTGTGACTAAAATCATAGTTATTCCATATGTATATTACTAATAGGGAGGTAGATAATGTTCGACCACCGTGGGGAGCAAAATCGTCGGAAAGGATTTTTTTTTTTTTTTTGGAGGAACCAAGTGAGGGGAACACAAGATGAGATGACACCACATCCAACTCAAAATCTTAAGGTGTCAAGTAAATGAGTCTCTCATCTTATAAACTCCTCACTTCTATTCTCTTTGCTCTCAAAGATGTGTGACTAATCTCTCACATTTGAACCACAACAGATAATGTCGACTGATAGAAACGTTTCTGGTTCCAATGATCGGTTACCAAAAAAGTCACCGCGCGGGCGAAGGCGCCCACTTGTGGAGGTAGGTGGTTATTGGTGGCTAAGTGGTTTATGGGTGATAGGTAAAATAATTGTGGCGATAAGAGAAGAAAGAATAAATATTAAGAGTAAAATAATATCCTAAAGAAATGTAAATGAATCAAACTTTTTCAAATTATTAAGAATAAATATTTATGTGCCTTTCAAACTTTTTTTTTCTTTTTTTTTTCTTGTTTGATTGATTTGTATTGATGGAGTTTCTTTTTTGACCTGTTCCACTTCCTGAGAGAGCTGAATTATCAATATATATATATATATATATATATATATATATATGCCTTTTACGTGCCTCTGCATCATCAGTGAAATAAAATATGTCAAATTTTGTCGTGAATAGACAAGTCACAAGTGCATGCTAACTTGCATATCCCCATCGAGAATTATTCTCAACAACTCAGGCTATCAAATGAAAGGTATTTACAAATTAAATATTTAATATTAATAATTAATATTATTATATTATTAATATTGATTAAGGATTGAACGGTTAATGATCGTTGGTGGGTGCCGTTGCATTACTACTGTTGGCGTGAATGGTTATTATTGAACCATTGCAACAATTGGCCAACAGATATATATTAAATGGTATATATGTGTACTGTTTGACAACTATAACTCAGGCTATCAAATTCACAAGATTTCCCTGTGAAGCAAAGCATACACAACACCAACTTCAATTTTGGTTTCTCTAATTCCGAACCCATGGATTTCGAAATGTCTAAGAAGGTTGGTACCTCAATGATAGTACCTTCTGTGCAAGAACTAGCAAAGAAACCCATAAGTGAAATACCAGATCGGTATGTTCGTCCAAATCAAGATCCTGTAATCGTATCAATCATAACCTCTTCGCATCAAGTTCCGGTGGTCGACCTTAATAAATTGTTGTCCGATGATTCATCTGAGTTAGAGAAGCTTGACCATGCTTGCAAAGAATGGGGTTTCTTTCAGGTTCGAAGTTCTTTTTTCACTTTATTATACTCTTCCATGTTTTTGATATATCATCATAACGCCAAATGTCAACTACATTAATCTTATATAATGGGACTAATAATTCGTAAACTGTATTTGTGTGTAAATTAGAGGGGTCATTAGTTATTTTTATATTTAACATAAAATATACTTTTATACCATTGTTATATTTAGAATTCGTTTATTTAGATAAATGAAACTGGGTTGTTATGAATTGTGATGCTTGAATTAAATTAAAGAAAGGGTAATTTAATTGTACTCGTTATTTGATATGGATGTTTCTTTTAATTTATCTTTCCTATTTTAGCATTATATTGCTTACATCAGAGTTCAGAAGTCCATTCATGAAAGGGCAAACATAGGAGCATACTATTAGAGCAACTTCAACCTTCTCCTCCCTTTTTTTTTTTTTTTGACAAAGAGGGACTAACTATCGTTGGAGCAAGTAGAAGTTAAGTCCCTACACAGTGGAAGTCATTGTATATTTTTAATATTAAAAAAATTAAAAAAATATTTTTTACATGAGAAAATAAAATTATAAAAGTAATATTTATACATCAAAATTAAAAATTATATATATTTAATTTGAATTTTATATGTGCTTATTAAAATTTATTACTATAAAATATATCTAAATCAACTCAATTATTTTTTTAATTACTTTAAAATTTTGTAGTGCATATCATTATTATTATTATTATTTAAGAATTTATTTTTGTTTTGCATATTAATTATTTTATAACAACGCATCATTTTTAATATACATATTAAAATAATGAAAAAGTATAGGTAACTAATATCTTTTTAACTAACAAATTAACCAACAAAAATAAAACATTCATAACCATTATTTATAGAATGTCCTCAATAAAAAAATAGAACATCCGAAAACTAAAACAACCAACAATCAATCAAAAGAAATAACACATCCAAAACCTATAAACAGGACATTTGAAACCTAAAGAAATGAAACATTCAATATAAATTGTTTGCTAATATTAACTGAATTTTTATTGGTTATCTAACATTGTTGTATAATAATATTATCAAAGAATAATTTTTAATTGAATTATTTATTTTTATTTTAATTAATTAGATAGATGGAGTTGCAACAGAAACTAATGTGAGTCCATGCATTGGAGAAGAAAGGGAATGTTTGAGTTCCTATCTACTGTTTGTGACATAAAAATTGACGTGGAGTTTTTTTATGATAGATGGGTCATGAATAGGGACTGAAACCAATCCCCATTGGAGTTGCTAAAATGCGACGACTTAAGACTAACTTTTACTCTTCAAACATTGAAACATGTCCTTTTCTGTCTAGTGTGGAATAACATTCGAAACTGATCATGGAAAATAATGGATTTTTGTGGGAAAAAATTTAGAGACCATGTTTGTACTTTGTTCCTTTTATTTATTTTTTATATTCTTTTATAAATATAAAATATAAAAAAACAACAAAAAGAGAGTATATAAAATGTCTAAAACATATTAGGTAAGAGAGGGACTTCAAGCTTTTAATTGTTCCATTGATGAAAAAAAAAAATTGAAAAAAGTCGAAACTCGCAACTGAGGCAGTCAAGGTTACTCTGACTCACGATGGGAAAAATCAAAAGTGATTAAATTTAATAAGTATTTAAGCTATCAAACAAACAAAATCCTGACGCAACTAGTTTAACAATTCTATTATATGAGGATTGAGGACAATGCGTATGAGTTATAAAAGGAAAACATTTGATAGTCATCATTTATTTATTTAACCTTTTATTTAACTTTATTAATTATCATTTGAATAAATACATCATCTTAAAATATCTATAAATATAAGTACGGATATTATATATGTAAAATATAGATATTAAATTACATTATAAAAAATATAACTTGTTTCGTTATAAAATGATAATTGTTATTGAATTAAGTATATAATATTAAATGTTATAATATATAATTATGGATTTTAATTATATAAAATTATATATATTAAAATTAAATATAATAACTTTACATTACTACAGTCTATTATTATTCTTTTATATTATTAGGAAGGAACTAATTTGATTTTCCTTGTAAATATTGTAATAGCTAACAAATCATGGAGTGGAGCCTTCAATAGTGGAAAATTTCAAGGCAAAAGTTCAAGGCTTTTTTGACCAGTCATTAGAAGAGAAGAAGGCATTTTGGCAGAAACCAGGAGATATGCAGGGATTTGGTCAGATGTTTGTTGTATCAGATGAAGCCAAGTTAGAATGGGCTGATCTCTTCAATATTGTCACTCTTCCACCACATATACGAAATCCTGCCTTATTTCCTATTCTTCCACAACCATTCAGGTTCAGTTTTTGCATTGTATGAATGCACATTAGGGATTTATTTGCTAACCAGAAAAATATAAGTTAATTTGAGCTACCAACAAATTTGGTTTATGTTAACAAAAATAATATAGCAGTTTTAAAAATTAAAATCGATTTAATGAAAAAAATCGATTTTTCTATTTGAAACCAATTTTATACAAAATTAATATGTTTAACTTATGAACCAGTTTTTTTGACACTTTAAAATATCGGTTTAACTTTTTTGACTATCATAATACAGATTTAAATCCAAAACATATTAATATATTGGAAAAATTAATTTTAAGAATTCAAACCATCAAAGTAACTAGTTTAGTTAATCGGTATACAAAATGGATTTTACAATTTTGATTAAACAACTTCTTTAAATTTGCTATAATTTATAAACTAAAAAAAACTGGTACTTATAATTTGGTTAAAATTTTTTTAACTACTTAACCAGTTTATTATTATTATTATTATTATTATTATTAGAATTGAACAACCATAATGCAAATTAAATAAATCACCACTGTACTATTTTAGTGGATAACTCAAACAAACTTAATTTTATTCAATTGCAGAGAGGCCCTCGAGAGTTACTCTTTGGAACTGAAAAAGCTGTGTGTGAAACTCCTTGAGCTTATGGCAAAAGCTCTTAATATCAATCCTAATGAGTTGTTACAGTTCCTTGATGAGGGGCTTCAAGCAATGAGGTTGAATTACTACCCTCCATGTCCTCAGCCAGATAAAGTAATTGGACTAAATCCTCACTCAGATGCTGTTCTCTTAACCATTCTCTTGCAAGCCAATGAGATCGAAGGTCTTCAAATAAGAAAAGATGGAAACTGGCTTCCTATAAAACCTCTCCCTAATGCTTTTGTTGTCAACATTGGAGATATGCTCGAGGTAACTTTTTTTAGTTTTCTCTGTACCACTTTTTCTTAAATTTATTACTAAAATGTCATTCTTTTGAAATTAATTATTCATATATTACCTTCTTTTATATTACTATAACAAATCATAATTAAAAATGAAATAACAAATGACTTACTATTGTGACGAAAATGTGATATATGAATAATTAATTTAAAAAGTATGTCATTTTAGTAATAAATTTAGTAAAAGGTGGCATATTAGTAAAATATTAGTGATTTGGAAATTAAACTGGACCGACCGGATCAATCGGATAAATCGAAATCCAGTTCATTAGCTAGTTCGATTTTAATAAAAAACCGAGTTGAAACTACTCAAATCAGTGATTAATCAGTTAACCAACTAAATTGATCTGAATTTTAAGAAAAAAAAATGTGTTTTCTTTTATTTATATTATATTTTAAATAATTTTATTATATATTTAAGTAAATTGATTCAACTTTCGGTTAATCATTAAACTTTGAACCGGTTTTAGTTATTGCAGCCTTAGAAAATATAGTAAAAAAATGAAAGAATTTTATAACTCTCCAATCATTTGATTTTATTGAATGGTTGCACCAATTGATATTTTGCAGATAATGACCAATGGCATATATCGTAGCATTGAACATCGAGCAACGGTTAACTCGGAAAAAGAAAGGCTTTCCATTGCAACGTTTCAAAATCCTAGGATGGACTCTCTTCTAAGTCCAGCACCAAGCCTTGTTACAGCAGAAAGACCAGTAATGTTCAAAGAAATTACTGTAGCAGATTTTGTGAAGGCATACTTCTCAAAAGAGCTGAAGGGAAAGTCACAGCTTGATATGCTGAGGATCCATCATAATGGAGTTAACACTTACAGTAACTAATGCGTATGTAGTGCTTTTTATAAAAGGTTGAAAAAAGAAAAAAGCACACACCCATAGACACAATATAATAAGCAAATTATATTGCAAGGTAGTTATATTTGTTATATGAAAATTTTTAAATATACTGGTATATCAGTATACCTGTAATCTCTAATCATTGATTTTTTTAATTAAAATTAACGATTATAGATTCCAAGTATACCGGTGTGGGTGTGCTGATATACTTAAAAATTTTCCCTTGTTTTAATGTTGATGCCAATATATCATTGGCTCGGTAGCTTATGCTTCAAGCCAAAGATGTTACCTTGTCGTTGATGTGAGTTAGGAAATTCATATTTTTGGAATAATACGTAATAGTAATGTGTTTGTTTTAACTGAATAAAGTGCATCTCATTTAATTATTACTACTTAAAAGTTAGAAAAGTTCATTATTTCTTTTTTTTTTTCCTTTTAATTTAGGAACCCCCTTTTATTTCTTCCTTTTTATTTTAATTTTTTTTTAATAATTATTGTTAGGCGAACTTAAACTAAATCTAAAGATGCTGAAAACAAAAATAATAAAAAATATAAAAAGTAAATAAAAGAAAAGAAGCTTATCTAGGATCAAATTTTAGTGTCAAAAGTAAGTTTGCACATCATACTCTAAAACTCATTAAGATTTTATGAAAGAAATATACTGAAACAATTCATCAGAATATGATATGGATCCCATGTCATTACCACTAAAGATAGCAGCTATAAATATTTTTTGTTTTCGTGGTAGGAATTTCAAACTCTGTACACAGACAGAGGACTCTGTTCTTGGGTTTGTTCTTTAGTAAGTGAAGCTAAAACCTATTCCTTCACACTTGACAAAGCCACTTTTGCATTATCCTTGTTGCTGAATGTGACGTGAACTATCATGAGCTGGCTAACTGTTTTTCTGCTATTTGAGTGTGTACACAAACTAATTCTAACTAACAGAGTTTGTGAGTTAGTTAGGATAGAATAGGCTAACCATATTTATCTTGTCAAGTAGCTGTGGTTAGCATATACATGAAGTGTGTGATTTGTTTAGTTGTTGATCAACCACTTCATCATCTTCCTGTAACTTCTTACTCAATTAGTGATCCTGTAACTTCTTACTCAATTAGTGAAAACAAGCTTGCAAAAATTCATCTCTTCCATTTCACTATCAAGTCACTCCCTTGTTCTAATTCTGCTCCAGTACCACTTTTTACACGGTGCGGTGAACGTGGAGAGCTGACAAAACAGGGTTGAGAGATTTGAGTGATGAAGAGAGCTGGTTGCTCTCATCTGAATTAGTTCTCAGATCTTGAACCGATTCTTTTTCTTTCTGTTCTTTTCTTCCTGTTCTCACGAACTCATACCACATAGCTTCCATCTACAGGTTCCTAACAGTAATCAGAGCATCTCTCACGACCGTGGCTAAAAAATTTGTGTGCACAAAATTTGATATACCAATAAATTTTAATCAATTTAAAGATAATTTAGCATTTTTTTTACAATTAAAGCATTTATAGGCAATTATTCAAGTAATTGTGTGGTTTTAGGTTGATAGAACTCCTAATTAATTAGAGTACATATTTAATTATCAAATATGAGTTTATCACTTGTTCTAGGAGACATGCTCAACCAACACCAGTCGATCCTCCTCGACGTCGTATCCCATGCATGAGAGCTCCTCAGTATAAATAGTTGTTTGTGCGTCCTCCCTGTCCTCCTTCTCCTCCTCTCATCATAATCTCAGGCGATTCATCATATTCAAGTCGCCACAAATGTATATATCGGCGCAGGTTTAGAGGTGGACGACTCTCTACCGACGCAATAAAACATATTTAGTTTCCACACATTTATATCTCTTTTGCATGATATGCTTTAACAGTAAACATGTGGTGTATTTAAGCATGGCCTAAGTGTTTCGTTTGTCTGTTGAAAAGGAATGTAAACTCACATGTTTAGATTGGCAAGTTATTGACTAAAACATTTCCAGTTCTAAAGTTTCATTATGTATATTTGATTAGAAGTTATTTAGTTTTTCTTCTTACATCATCGTTGATTCTTGAAGAAAAGAGTAATTGAATCTCTATTTTCGGGACATATGTAACAGATGTTCTTCGCAAGTTAGAGTTAAATTTCTTCGTGATTTACACAAATTAAATAATTCAATTCCTACCTATAGCATGTTAGAGTTCTTGCCTTTTCTTCTGATTTGATTTGGATTCCACCACCACAGTATCTATTCCTAATGAATGATGAATACTTATAAGATGGTTTTGGTATTTGTTATTTTAATTTATTCTGTTGTTAATGAACAAAGAGATTAATTAATCTAATTTGGACTTTGTGAATTTTATTAAATTAGAAGTACAATTTTAAGAATGATTAGCTTGAACTTGATTAATTTTATTTAATTAAAAATAAGTAAAATTTGAAGCATTAAATGCAAAAAGAAAAAGAAAATGGTGACCCGTTGGCTGGCATTAGCCTCTTTTGGCTTGCAAAGGCTTTTGGTTATGTGAGTTTTTGGTCATGTGGGTCTTTTAAATATATGACCTGCTAGGTTTTATTTTTCTTTGTTTGTTTGTTTTTTTTTTTTTAATGGGGCAAGGCTCTATGGAATTAGTTTTTTTTTTTATTATTTCATATATAAAAACATATTTTACTTTAAAGTATTATCTCAAAAATTGTATAAAAAATATTGTGTAAGTAAATATGCGTATAATTTTTTTCATTTAGTGATAGCATATGCTAAAACCTTAATAAATAAACATCAACACATTTGTACTTTATTGAACTAACCCATTTTGCAGGGGTATAACACATACACTCTATTAATTATTAACTCCCATGATATAAATTTGTAGACTCATCACATCGAAATCAAATGAAAGACGGACACTGATATAGTAGCATCTATCATTGCACTATTTCATTATCTTGTATAACATGATATGATAACCCTTATGCATGCACATCAGTTATTTATTAATCCCATTATGGATTCTCAAGGCATCAATCTGTGATTTTCCCTTCAGCTCTTGGGATAGATATCCTTTCAAGAAATCTCGTACACCAATTTTGTTGAACATTGCTGGTCTATCAGGTGTAACAAGGCTTGGTAGCGGACCTAGAACACACTCAAATCTTGGATTGAGAAATGTAGCAATGGAAATTCTCTCCTTTTCCGAGTTAACTATTGCTCGATGTTCAATACTCCGATAAATACCATTGGTCAATATCTACCAAAATAACAAGATATAGTTTACACAATCAATAAAATTGACTTGTTTATTTATTTATATTTTGTGTGTCTAAATTGACTTGTTTATAATTTTGTACAAAAATATTTAAGTGATAACAAAAAATTAGTCTAAAATAATTTAAAATTATCTTATTTTATATTTTTAAATTATGTTGGAATAATTGGATAAATCAGATGTATGTAAATAAAGAGTATATACTTATAGATTTTATATTGATAAAATTATAAATTTTAGGTTAACTAAAGTAATTTTAAATTACATTTTATTATCTTTGGTAGGGTTATTGATATTTATATATAGTATACTGTGTCAAACTTAGAAATGATAAATTAAAAGGTTGCTGTGTGAATAATTTTGTGACTATTCTTACCTCCAAATAGTCTCCAATATTGATGACAAAAGCATTAGGGAGAGGTTTAATAGGAATCCACATTCCATTGTTTCTTACTTGAAGGCCTTCCATTTCATTGACTTGGAGAAGAATAGTTAAGGAACTAACATCAGAATGAGGATTCAGTCCCATGACTTTCTCCGGTTCAGGACATGGAGGATAATAATTCATCCTCATTGCTTCAACTCCTTCTTCGGTGAACTCTACGAACTCACTGGGTTCAATATTAAGAGCTTTTGCCATAAGCTCAATGATTGTGTCACCCAATTGTTTTAGTTCCAGAGAATATTTCTCCAATACATCTCTGCGAGATCCAAAATGAGTTAATAGTAAAATCAGTATGTATCTTGTACCAAACACTAGCTAGTATAACAAAACTGAACTAAAATGATTTGAAATAAATCAGTTTTTTCAAATAAAAAATTGAATTGCAACTAGGTTTTTCTTTTTTTTTTTTAAATTATTAAAAACCAGTTTTTTATATATTAAAAACCAAATCAATTTAAATTGATCTTTAAAATTAATATTTGTTATTTTTAACCGGTTTAAATTATAGTGCACTAAGATAAATTCGTTTAAAATAAATTTCTATATGGGAAAATGATTTGTTACCATTTCTAAATATCTAAAAGGAAATTAAAGACTAAAACCAACACATTATACGTAATAGGGAGCCAACACATACGGATGATAACTCATATAAATTTTGGATGATAACTTAATGTTGGATATATGAGTTACGGATGATAACTCATATAAATTTTGGATGATAACTTAGTTATTGGCTCCCTAATGTCTCCCTAACATTGGTTTCGTAGCATTGTTCAATTTAAAATAGTTTGTTGCATTTTCAGCTTTTAATTATTAAAAGTCTAATGTTAGATAGATATAATCTAAAATTATTACTTTATTTAACTTATTAATATCTATAAATTTATATATATAACATGTATAATGGACACAAAAAAATATAACATGTATAGTTATATATTTATAACATAAGTATTTATTTTGACGGCAACTAACAGAATGTTAACAAAAGATAAAATAGATAAGTTCTGACTAATTATTGCTATAAAACATTTCGTCACGAAAAAACTATGCCATGAACGACTATATTTGTATCTGTAAGATGAAAGCAAATAAAAGATCGATGTGCTTCCAAATATTTAAAGATTGAAAGTGAAAGAGTGGATATAAATAATATAATAACCTGAATGGCTGTGGAATAGTAGGAAACAAATGAGGATTTCTTATGTGGGATGGAAGAGTGACGATGTGAAACAGATCTGCCCATTCTAACTTGTGTTCGTCTGATACAACGAACATTTGACCAAACCCTTCCATCTCTCCTGGTTTTTGCCAGAATTCCTTCTTCTTTTCTATCGGCAGATTGAAGAACTCTTCAACTTCTCTCTTGAAACTTTCTACCAACGAAAGATTCACTCCATGATTTATAAGCTGCTTAGAAATTTAGAACGTAGAACAAAAATGTTATTTCAAAATAAAAAATCAGCTAATATATATATATATATATATAGAATTAATCTTGGTGTACACTTCAACTAAGTCCTAAACGAACAGATTTTTACTACTAGAACGAACAGATTTTTTAAAGCAAACGAACAGGTTTTTAACCTGTTCGTGTCAACTATAAAATATGTTTGTTGTATATATAGATTCCTGTTCGTGCACGAACAGAATTTTACTACTAGAACGAACAAATTTTTAAAAGCAAACGAACAGGTTTTAAAAAATCTGTCCATGTTAACTATGAAAATATGTTCGTTGTATATATAAAAATCTGTTCGTTTAGAACTTGGTTGGAGGTGTACACCAAAAAGAGATGTACATATAACATTATCGATATATATATATATATATATATATATATATATATATATATATATATATATA
>JASCZI010000121.1:0-81497 GCA_036250425.1 Stylosanthes scabra
TATATATATATATATATATATATATATATATATATCACTACTAATCAAACACAGATTACGGTGTTTATGTCTCCTTAATTAAGGACCATACAAACTTAAAAAGTCAAAAATGGATGGCACCATTGCTTCCGATTGATCCAACATGTTACTTTTCAATTGCCTTATATTTATTATTACTAACACATTCATCAAGCGGTTATATAGTAGCCACCCCATATATATATATATGATTTCAAGTGTTTGGTATGTGTCTTATACAATATTATTATATATATAAATGGTTGATTTAACTTCAAAGAACAAGTTTAATTATGACAAAACTTGGTGGGAAAGTGTAGTGAAAAAGAAAGGTGACTAATAAGGGAGAAAATGTATATGTTTAATATAATAATATGAACACACACACTAATATAAATTATAATTATCGAACCAAAGAAAACACTAATGATTCCATGTTTCAACTTTTTGTTTCAACTCTTTAGGTGGCATAGTGAAATAATAATGTATACTATATAATAGACATGCCGACAAATCATTCTAAACAATGTAGAAAGGTGTTTCTCAAAAATTGGCTTTACCATGGTAATAATAATAATTAGGAGACCTAATTAAGTGTAGCTAGCTTCTTCCCAAGTTAAATGCAGTAGCTACAATTGATATATTGTATTTAGCAGTTACATATGACATTATTTCTTTCATATTATAAGAGATTTTAAGTTTAAAATACATTTTGAATTCGACCATCACCTAAAGCAAAACAAAATTTTTTTTAAAAAATTTATTATTACGAAATAAAATTCAAATTGTGTTCCACCCCAATTTAATTTTAAATTTAATTTCATCCAGCATATATTATATGTACATAATTTAATATTTAATTTGTGTTAGCTAGTGATATAATCTAACTTTAACTTTCAAAACATTCCCCGTCACCCACTCATACTTGTGATGGGTCTCGGGGATTTATCCTGTCGAAAGACATTGATATCTAAATATATTCATGAATTTGTAAAAAAAAAGAAAAAAATAATCCTCAACCCTGAATTATAATACAAACACAATTTTTATAGTCTTTAAAGATAGATTTAGAAAACAACAAACACAGTATATAAATCATAATCCAAATTCCATATGAACTATAAAAATAATCCAAATTCCTTTTATAAACAATATAATTAGGATAAATGCGAATTTATAATAAAATTTTATAACTAATATAATCAAATTAAATTTATATTTGTGTTGGGAATAAATAGTATCATCACAATCTAATCTATCATGTATAAGATTATTTATTATAATTATATATATTAAAGAGTTAATGCAATAAGGTCCTTGATTAAAATTAGAGATTTATCATTATGATTGAGATCATAATATTGAGAGATAAATGTTTTATAATTTAATCTAAAATATTCTTGGTCATTGGATTATTAAAACGGACATTAATAATTCGGATAGATCAATATATATATAATGGTCTTCATTGGATGAAGATTAATAGATCTCAATTATTAAATTATATATATATATATATATATATATGGTGTATATAGAGATATGACCATTGAACTGATTCACTCTGAGAATTCCTAATGGTTATGATTACCGTATATTTGTCAATAGGATATTCCATGATAAACATTGTATTAGAATTTCCTTTGACCTGCGACTATCATAGTAATTAACAATGTATTTGTTATACTTTGATTCCGGACACCTAATACCCAAGGGTGCTAGTTGAATGGATATTGGATATGATTTAAATGCTTGTAGAATTAATGAATAGTCAATAAGGAATCCATCAACTTTCGGTTAAGAGTTTGAGCTCATGGTTATAATGACTGAATTAAAGAAAAGCCTTGGCCAAAGAGATTGAATGAATAAAGAAATGAGTTCTTAGATTCATTCATCAGTTCATTATAAATATTGGTAACAAGTTAGAGTTTGACAGTTAAACCATACTCTAAAAGTTAACTAATAGCTGGAAAGATGGAAGGAATTATACTTTGTTATTCACTGGTTCTGATTAGTAAAATTACTTCATGCTATCGGGTCGTCGAGGAGTGTTGCTAGATGCCAACCTTGATTAATAAATTCATTATGACTAGTTTACTACCCGCTTAGTGTTGAATCTATGAGGTCACACACTAACGAGTGTTCTGATCTTTGCTAAAGAATTATTTAAATTATTATTTGATTTGATGAAATAGATAATTATCTTAATTCAAATGAAATATTATTATATTGTTTGCTAGCACCAATAATATAATAATATTATGATAATTGAGAATATTTGAGTGATGGTTAAGAATAATCTGTTATTCTACAATGAGTTTCAAATTTGAAAGATTGGATAAGATCCTATCTGAATTTGTTTCAAATTGATAAGATTTCAATTTGAATTTGATAAGATTCAATTTGAAACTAGATAAGATTAAATCTGAAATAAGATAGGATAAGATCAGATCAGATTTTAAAGATTTAAATCAGGCATAACCTCACACTATAAATAGATGTACACATTAGTAGAAGTAATTCATTCGATGAAGTATCATTCCTTTACTTCTACACATACAAAGATACAAGTCTAGTTTTTAGTGAAGAATTCTGGTTGCAAAGAGTTGCAAAAGACTTCTCAATTATATTCATTGATCAAAGAGTTGATAGCAATGTTCAGTCTCGGTGTGGATACGCATAGCCCTTCATACGTTCGAAGGATAAAGCCTTCCGTTTACTATTTAGGTATTTAGATCTGATCTATATATTGTTTGAATAAAATTTTAAACACAAAATAGATCAATTAAAGATTACTCAATTATTTCTGTTGTGTGTTATAAATGCATAGTAATCCTTCAATTTGTGTATATAAAATGTTAAGTTATTTATAAATTAAATATATAAATATATAATTAACTAATATAATATATCATTCATAATATAATACTATTAATTAAACTTGATCACAAATTTCTTGATTATTTTGTCATTTTCTTTTTCACTTTTTAAGTATTAATTAGCCGACCAAATTGATGCATATTAACTGTGTTACAGTCACACGGAATAATCAAGAGAATATATTACCAAATTAATAAATACCAAAATGATTAATATATAACTGTACCTTAGCTTTGATTCTGTAGCAGAGAATCACAGTGTGTGATAATAATATAATGCATGTGTGTATAAATATAAACATGTGAATTTTCCTTAGGCAAGGTATGAAATTGAGATACCAAAGTAAACTATAAAAGGAACATAAAGCCTTGTAAAAGTAAGAAATATTATTGTGAGGTACCAAAATAATGTGAGGCTCTAAAGTATTATTATTTCATTTGATATGAATGGAGAGTTTGAAGCAAAGTAATCTAGTGTTTGTGCCTTGCAAAATTTGGCATGTGTTATGTGGCATAGATTGATGAACTGAAGCAACAAAACATGAATGATATTCTTTCTCTGATTCTCAGTGATTGGTAGACCCATGCAAATAAAACAAGATAGTAGGCCAACACCCTTTATTTATGCTGATAAATTTTGATATATATATTGAAAAGTAAAAAATTTTACACAATCGTGTAATTACATATGTTTATTTAGATAATTAATTATGAGGTAGATAAAATAAAATTAAATTCTAATAATATATGTACTTTTTTGTATTTTTTTTAATTTTGATATTAAAACTTAAAAGTGAATGATAAGAATAAAAAGAAGATAAAAAAATATATTTTATACGGTTAAAAATATAAAAAAAAAGATACACGAAAAATAATATAAATATAATTTCTCAAATTAAATATATAGTGTCATGAATATTTTTAATTCACATAAATATTCAAATTAACTTTTAAAATATTTTAAGCTGAATGCTTTGCTCTCAAACAAATTGATTTTCCCTTATGAATTATTATTAAATTAAATTTATAATATTAAATATTATAAATATATAATAATAAATATTATTTACATAAAAGTATAGATATTAAGCTATATTTATTCCATTCCTACAAATAAATAGTTTACAACTTGAGTAATAACTTACAACACCCATATCAACAATCATACCAACATTAGTAAATTCATGTTGATTAATTAAAGAAAGTGAAATTGAAACCACAATTAATGACGGAGTAATTAATGTGATCTAGTTGGCTCTTTCATTTGTTCTTTTTTAATTAAAAGAACACAGGATTAATCAGTAGTAGTATAAAATCTTGAGAGTGCAAGCGTGCAAATGAAATCTTTTAATGTACTATATGATATAGAATTTTAGATATTATAAAATGGGGCTCTCTTCTAATAACAAATTAAATTAAACCCCTACTACTACACTGCGGCATATGAAAAAAAAAAGAGCAATTTCTTTAATTTGAACAAACATTCCATGATGTTGAAATGATTGCATATATGTATGTATGGTTAAGAAACTGAATTATGGGTTGTTATTATTATTATGACTTTATAATAATAAGAAAAGTTTTGATGCCTTTATTTCAAGACTCAAAATAATATGGCTGGAGAGTTATTAATGGGAGGCATGTGAATAGCATGTGGGCAATTTGCATTGATGAGGTGGCATGCAACCGCCATTAAATTGGGCAAGTAGTTGATGACTTGATGTACCAGCACTCTACAACCATTGCTTGCTGGCTCTTCTTCATGTTTTATAGCTTTTCAGCCATTAACAATTTAACAGGTTTTTGGGTCTTTATTTGCATGCACTATCCCCACATACATATATGATATAGGATCCATAGTTGTAGGAACAGGATCGAATCGGTCTAAGTAGTAAAATGAATATCCGATCCAAGTTCCAAATTTAAGCGTCAGTATAGACGAATTTCTTGTAAAAAATATTTTTTTTTGAGTAATTTTTTTTGAAAATTTTTTTATAAAAATAAAAATAATTTTATGTTTGAATATTTCATCTAATAATATATTTTTATTTGTCAATAAGTACTCCTAATGTAAAAGATGTAAGTTGTATTTTATGAAAATAAAATGTAAATTATATCTTCTAAAAAAATATGTTTTTTTTAGTGTTTTTATTTTTACTACTAGAAATTTGATAAATACAAAAAAGAAACATGTAAATATTTTTTTAATTAAATAATATCCAAACATATACCTGGAATGTTTTTTTCCCTTCTCACCTAGAAAAAAAATTGCACTCTACAATTAGTTTATGAATTTAGCTATCCGAAAACACACAATTAGTTTACTATTTAATAAATATAAAATAAATACTATGAAAATTTAAAATTTTGTGTTTTTAATAAATTAAAAATTTTCTTAATTTATAATATTAACATGTGCCTTTACGACACAAGATAATAAATCCTTAAGTAATTACCTTGCCTTATTAATAAGAGTTTAACTTTTAATACAGGTTAAGATTATCAATTAAACAAATTATAAAATCTACAAAGTTTAATTTTTTAATATATTTATTTAAATTTTTTAAAACTTTCATTAATAAAAATAATAATTTTAATATGTATGCTTATTAATATACATATTAGCTAAATAATTTCTTCCATTATAATAAAATGGAGCCTCAACCCATGAGATCAAGTTTTATTAAAGTTTTAATTATTTTAGAGAGTAAAATAATGTTTTAATTATATTTAAATAAAAATTGATGAAATTCACAGGTAATGAAAATTATAAAATCAATAAGGATTAAAATATTACTTTATATCTTTATCAATTTATAATTTTAGAGGATATTTATCCCAACCCATAAAAGGGCCACATTATTATCACATTGTGAGTTGTGGATTGCATAAAAGAAAAGAAAAGACAAGTTAGTTGGAAATGAAGCAATAATTTTCATTCTTGGGGTACAGAGAACTTTATTTACTACTAATTTAATCTGTATCTGGGTGCGTGCCTGCTTCTTAATTAAGTAATTATTATTATTAATCAATCTCTTTGGATCCAACCCTACGGCTACCCAAAGATTCTGTTCTCTGATTATGAATTGCCTGATTCTTTGCTTGTTTAATAGTTTCTAATAGGATGTCAAAATGGATTAAATTTATCGGACTAATCTGTTTATTATTTGTCTAAATGGATGAACTTTTTTCTTTAGTTTCACACCATTTAAAATTCGGAGTTAAACGGACTAGCTCGCGGGCTAAATGAGCTGACTCGTTTATTTAATTTATTTTTAAAAATAGTATTTTTATTTATATTTTATCTTATTCGACCCGAAAATTCAATCCATAAGAAAACTTTGTTTTTCTAAGTTTTTTTTTGCTAAAAAAGTATTTTTTTAAGTTAAAAATTAAAATTTTTATTTATTTTTTAAAAAATAAATAATTAATTAATTAAACGGCAAGCCCGTTTACTCGTTGGACTGACCATAAATGGGCCGGGTTAGAAAAATTCTAATCCGTATAAAACCAAGCTAAACGGGTCAGGCCCGCCCGTTTGACAGCCCTAGTTTCAGCACATATCTTTTCACCCTTAGTTTATATTACTATTTATGAAAATGTCTATCATGCATCGAGTTCATGATGGACCCAGATAGAATACTCTAAATATATAGCTTATATTCAATTTTTATCACTAATTTTTTATTTTCAATAAAACATTACATTTTTTATATGGTGGATGACTATCCTGTCCATCATGGATCAGACTATGCTTTCACCATCAAAGAAGATAGTATTTATATGCATAATAATATTATGAATAATTAATTTATAAATTAGTTAGTTTCTTAAAATTATATATATATATATATATTATTTAGGTGTTTTTACCCGTACTTAAATACAAATGTTATGATGGCCAATGATGGAATGTCGTGGCTCCAAGTCCTATTTTTGTTTGGAATCCTGCTTGGATCAGTAACAAATTTGTTATGGCTAAATTAGTAGTTTCTGTTAGCTCTTAAAATGGTGAATTTTCTGCTAGCTCTTAAAATGGTGAATTGACACAGGAACCTATATGTTCCTTTGTTTTTTTTTTCTTTCAAAAAGTTGATACAACTTATTAGCAATGAAAACGGCACACATATCCAATCTAAAAACAATATGACAGTAGCAATAACACACTTTGGCAGCATAGCAACACAGGCGATTAGAAAGAGGTGTCAAAATGGAGGAAAACCTCATGAGAAGGGAGGTGTTGAAACACCAAATTGAAATATAGTATAGGCATAGGGCTGAGTACTGGAAATAGTTATCAAGAGAAAGGTTCATTTGAGATGACGATAGAAACTCAAAGTACTTCCATATGAAGGCTACCATTAGAAGGCGCAAGAACAAAATTGAGGAAATCCAGGATGGGGAACGAGTGACCAAAAACCCAAACAGGATTAAGATGATAGCAAGAAGGTATTTTAAGGAGTTATATGCGTAGAACCAAATGCCAGTTGTCCGACTAAAGGAAGGTATGATGCCAACTGTGACTACGCAGTAGGCTGTACTATCTAAAACTACCCCAACCCGTGAAAAAATTAGACGTGCAGTGTGGGCTTGTGAATCTACTAGAGCCCCGGGACCAGATGGGTATAACATGGGGTTTGTTAAAAAGGTATGTGATACGATTGGTGATGAATTTAGCGCCATGGTACTGGAATTTTTCCGTGAAGGACACATGGTACTGGAAGAGAGATCAAGGATCTGAGGCCCATCAGTATTATCAGAAGCATATATAAGGTGATCTCAAAGATCATGGTGGCTAGATTGAGGCCACTCATGGGTGGATTAGTGGGGGAATTCACAATCTGCTTTTGTATAAAGAAGGCAAATTTTGGATGGGGCACTTATTGCGTGTGAAGCTGTTGCATGGCTAAAGAAGACGAGAAGGTCAGGACTTGTTGTTAAACTCGATTTTAAGAAGGCCTAAGACTCCGTTAGATGAGATTTTGTCGACCATGTGTTGGAAAGATGGGTTTTGGGCATAAGTGGAGAAAATGGGTAAAAGGAATGTTGATGACAGCATCAATGTCAATATTAGTGAATGGATCTCCCACTAAGCCATTCAGAATGGAGCAGGGGTTATGACAAAGCGATCCAATATCTCTGTTCCTCTTTGTGCTAGTTGCTGAAGCATTCAATAAAATGGTGGAAAGCTCGATCGAATCAGGGAGTATTGAAGGATTGGAAGTGAGGAAAAGAAAAGTGTTGTTGTCCCACCTACAATTCAAGGATGACACCATTCTCTTTTGCCCACCTAAACCTGAAGTTCTGATCAACTATAAATGGCTACCACTCTATTTTGGGGCGATGACGGGTCTGGAGATAAATTTCAATAAGTCAGCCACTATTCCAGTTAATTGCAATGCCTTTTGTGTGAGAAATCTGAAAAATGACATTAGGTGCAAGGTTGAATCACTACCTATCAAATACTTGGGAATCCCGCTTGGAGCCAATCCGAAAAGAGTTGGCACTTCGTCTCCACTGATTGAAAAGATTGATAAGAGACTAAGCTCGTGGAAATCGAAATTGTTAACAAAAGTAGGTAGGCTAGTGTTGATTAAATCGGTAATAAATAACCTTTCGCTGTATTAGTTGGGGTTGTTCAAAATGCCAATTTAGGTGGAGAAGAAGATCATTTCTATTCAACGAAAATTCTTTTGGGGTAGCTATGGTGATAAGGGATTGATGGCAACAATAAAATGGGATACCATTCAAAAACCGAGAGAGTTTGGTGGCTTGAGGTGAGGGACTTGGCTATGAAAAATGCGACATTACTGTTCAAGTAGTGGTGGCGATTTTCTGATGAGAATGAACCACTATGGAAACATGTTGTGGGTTCGTGCTGTGACGTAGACAGCAACTCTTATGTAGGAGATCACACAAACAAGAAGTCTAGTGGTCCTCGGAGAGATATTGTGGCGATTGGCAGCAATAATGACATCTTCGAAAAACTATGCAAGGAGGGTTGGCGAAAGTGTGTTGGGGATGGTAAAAGAACAAGTTTCTGGAAGGACGTATGGGTGGGCGATAAGAGTCTTAAAGAGCGGTTTCCTAGGTTATATAATATCTCATGTATGAATGACTTTAATGTTTGTGACTGTGGTGTGTGGAATGGCTCAAACTAGACCTGGAACCTCCAATGGCGACGAGTATTTTTTGAGAGAGAGAGACCACTTGTAAATGAACTCCAAAATCTGTTAGATTCTGTATGTATTGCTACAGGTGTGAATGATGGGGTTGCATGGACTTGGAGCTTAAACGGGAAGTACTCAACAAAATCTTTCATGAATGCAGCAACAGGGTTAAAACTCGGGACACCAACAATGGGCCATGTGTTTGAAAATATCTGGTGTGGTCTGGTTCCTCCTAGAGTGGAGATGCTCACTTAGATGGTCATTTTAGGCGGAGTCAATACCAAAAATGTGCTTGTCCAGAAGAACATCATCCAACAAGGTGGAGACACTTGTGCTCTATGTGGTGTGGAAGCTGAAACGGTAAAAAACAAAAGGGGACTAGAATTCTAAGCCATAGAGACTTAGACGGCAATGTAACTAAATGGGAGTGGTGGGAATGTTGTATGTATGTAGCTGATATTGGGGCATATGTAGTGGGTGGTTATCTGGTAAATAGAGACAATGGTGTAGTATGTTGGGTGGGGAATAAGTTTGAAAGCCCCACGGAGGGAGAGGCGTACTTGGCAAAACTAGTTGATGCTGTGCAATTTCTTTTGGAAGAAATTAACGCAAGGGAGGAAGAACTAACAGTGGTGTCATCTCGTAAAGATTTGGTGGAGTGGCTGTCAGGGAAAAATGAAACAAATTGGGACCTAAGATTTCTGAGGATTAAAACTAAAAACTTGAGTGACACATTCCATTATATTAAGGTTCAATTTAAACAGGAGAAGCATTTTGAGTTTTTGGAGTACTAGAAACAACCGGTGACAAGTGAGTCATTACCATGGATAAGATGGAATATATAATTGTCTCCTTACTTAGTGCATGGACATGTGCATTGAACTATGGATTATGCAGGTGGCTTGAGATATGCTGTGATGGTGCTAAAAGCACGGTTTGTTTGATTAATATGGTGGAATTTGTAATTGTCTAATGGGCGTAATATATTAGTTTTAGGTATTCTTAATATTATTGTACGATTCCATAATGGAGTACTTTGCTGTGCAATTTAAGGCTTAACTACCCTTGATGATAATGCCGAAGGGGTACTTAAGTTCTCTTAAACTGCTCTTCCCTTTTGGGTCAAGAATAAAACCACCTTTATAAAATAAAAAAAAAACAACCACAGGCGATTAAAGCAAGTAAATTAACAACAAATATACACCAATAATTTTTTTTTTGAGAAAATCACCTTAGTATGAGAGATAAAAATCATTGGTCGTCCAGACCAATGAAATAGCTCTATCATAATCAAATATGAGGTACAACATACAAGAGAGTTATAAATATAGTAAAAATTGTGCATATAACCAGCCAAAGCACCAAAGTAACAAAGCCTAAAAAATGAAAATGAAGATGAAAACACGCAAAAACAAGAGCTGTAGTTCGAGCTTAATTTCTCCCACGACAAACATCAAATCAAAATCTCCACTGTTCAGAATGAAGAGAAAGAATTGACGAAGTTACAATCCAAATTTTAAGCCGATCCAACAGTGAACGGGTGAGAGAACGACGATTGAAGTTTATATTGTTGTATAAGAAACAAAAATGAACTCTCTTTTCTTTCTCTCATTTCGACTGTTGTTTCTCTTAGGGGTGTTTATGAAACCGGGTGAAGTCGAGTCTTCCTTAATCCATTCACGGTCCAAAATATACACAAAATCTATAATTTAGACTCTAACCCGAGCCTAAACTTGATGAAATCTTATCACTTTTGGACCGGTAAAAACGTGTGAAAACCAAGTGAAGACTGGATATTTAATAATCAAACTACAAAATTAAAATACAATTACCAATCACATACTAATAACACAAATATTTAAGTAATATGCAAATACTACGTAATATTTGTAAAGTTCTTTGATTCTTGAAGAACAAGAGTTGAAGGGAAGTAATTATGTATTGAGAAATTAACTACTGTGTATTGATTCTGTCACGCTCTGTTACAAAGTTAGTTTGTGATGAGATGAATTTCACTCTTATATAGTTTAGAGTGTTATATAAGTGAGAGGGAGATAAAAGACCTTGTAATGGCCCAACACATGAAAGAGTGGGTTCGGCCCACATTGGATCAGAATGGGAATTAGGGGTTAGAATGAGAGTAACCCTAATTCCTCATTCCTCATTCTTGCATCGACCTACACTCCGTGACAATATTAAAATATAATCTCATGTCTTGTTTAAAGTCTTATATCTTGCAACGCAAAATACATACTTAAAACAGATACAAAATTTAAATTATATAAAAGTTACTATCAAAGTTGTGAACTTACTTCTTGTGGTATTTATATATTAGTAAAAAGATTATAAAATACATAGGAAAACTCTTTCTCACTTAGAAGATAATTGATTTAATTAATTGACAAATAATAAAGATATCATAAATTATAAGAGCTTAATTTTAATACAATGACAGTGTAAAGAGTTTTACATAATTATCCAATTAGATTTATGCATTTATATGATTTTGAAAGTAGTTAATTTGAAAATTAATTACTTTTGATAATGTGGCAATACATGATAAGATGTCTGTGTAAAACTCTTTTATACTGTGAGTGTATAGAATTAAATTCAAATTATAAATGTAATATTATTGGGTTTGTTCTCATATTCTCGTACACAATATAAATTATAATCACATATAATAGTATGAATAATGCTACATATAAACACATCTATGTGTTCATTTCAAAATATCACTCTTATATTCTTTGTTGTAACTCAAATTTTTGTGACACGTCTAGTCACTAGTGCAAGGAAGAGGATGGATGGCAAATGGTTCATGATGGAAAGAGAGAACTACTCGATCTTTGTCGATAACTTACCAACTCATATCTCAAAGAGGTTTTTATACAGAGAGTTCAGTTTTCATGGTAACGTGGTGGACGTCTTCATATCAAGGAAATCAAGAAAGGGGAAGGTTAATATGTTTGCCTTTATCAGGTATGACTCAAAGGGTGGCGCTATGAGAGCAATTGAAAAACTAGATAGGTCATACATTCCGGGGAAAGTGATGACAGTGAAGGAGGCGAAATATCGGAGAAATGTGAAGGTGGACAGGGGAGATAAGGATTCGGTGAAGAGGTGGATGAGAAAACCCTCCAATGAGTACCCAACAATGGGGAATCAGAAGGAGGATTCAGAACAGAGAGCATCACTAATGAAGCAGCAAACAAAGGAAAGAAGAGTGATGGAGGTCATGGTGTCAGAAGAACAGAAAGAGATGCTTGACAAAAGCATTCTCGCTGAATCATTTGAGCCCATTAAATTTGGTTTAGTGGTGGATCAATTGAACAAGATCGAGGAGCAATATGGAAAAGTGGAATATAGGGATCTCGGACCCAAGAAGTGTATCCTGTCGTTGGATAGTATCAAACTTCGGAATAGAGCTCTAGCAGATGCAATATTTACAGAGATGTTCGATGAAGTTAGGGAGTATTGGGGGTTCAAGTGGGCATTTTCAAGAAGAGTGTGGATAGAGTTGATGGGGCTACCAATCCATGTGTGGAGCAAGGATACGTTGGAAAGAATGGCAAAAGGACTGGATGCAAAATTGGTGATGATGGATGACCTAACAGAGGATTAGAGATCATTCAGTGTGACAAGAATTCTCATTCACACATTCCAATGGGAGCTGATTCATGAATGGGTAACAATCAGGTGCGATGGAACGTCTTTCAACATTTTCGTGAAGGAGGTGGGAGAAGAGGTGCTAAGTAGGCAAGTGCACCCTGATGGGTTCTCAGCGGATGGGACGGTGGTGGGAAATTCTTTGTCCCCATCTACGGCGTTCATCCATGGAGAACCTGACAGAAATCACGAAGAGGAAGTGATGAGTCGTGGAGAAGAGGGTGACAATAGAGCCGTTGGAGCCGAAATTACAATTGAGGAGTGCATGAAACGAGGATTGGGGTGCATGAAGGTTAGCATGCGCATGCAGAGTATTGTCGACAATGAATTAATGAGCGGGAAGAGTAGTGAGAATGTGAGGGAGGGAGTTGGACCCGGTGCTGATGATCCAGAAATAAGGGATGACTTGGTGCTCTTTGGTGGCCCAAACACTTGTGTTGACCAAAAATATGATAAAGATGGTAGAAGTCTTTGTGAACCAAGTGGGCTGCTGGAGGAGGAGAGGTATGGTTCGAACGACTTTTCTTGCCCATTTCCACCTGGCTTTGGACCGTGTGGTAATGGACCTCACATCCATAGGGATCTTGAAGCGGGTCAGCGGCATAATGAAGCGGGCATGGAGGCGGGTAATAGACATGAGGAGGATGAGAACCCTAACATGAATAGGATCAGTAACAAAGATGACATAGATGTTACGCACATTCCAGAGACGAACGAAGAAAGAGCAGAGGCGTTAGAAACAAGGCGTGTCTGTGAAGAAGGGGGGCTACTCTTGCAACACGAGATGGAAGATGTCTTCTTGAGAGATCTGGTCAGAGACAAGGAACGAGTGGAAAACACAAAAGGGGGAAAGTAGAGAACGGGCAAAGGCGGTGGCAGAGGGCGAGGTAGAAGAAGAATGATACTTGCCTCCTCCAAACGGATTCTCCAGTTAGGTGTGAAACTCAACTCTAAATGAAATGTGTTTTCTGGAATGTTAGGGGCTAGGGGTGTTGGGAAGTTGGAAATAGTTAGAAGTATGTGCCAAAGAAAAAATAATAGAATTGATTTCCTAAGCTTAATAGAAATGAAGAAGGATATGCTCGATAGAAGGTTAATTGGGAAGTTGTGGGGATGTTGGTCTGTTTTTGGCTGGGATTGGGTGGAGGTGGCTAATACGTTAGGGGCATCCTGTGTGTTAGAGAAATGATTTCTTCGAATGTGCAGTGGTAGTTAAAGCCAAAAGATGGATTACATTAAAGCAGGGAGTGATTAAAGAAAATAAATTCTTTTCTGCAATGTGCGTTGTTTACGGTATGCACATTTAGGAAGATAAATTGGTTTTTTCGGATGAATTGATGAAGGTGAGGGAGGAATTGGGGTACCAATCATGGTGAGTGGTGATTTTAAGATAACTGATGAACATGAAAGGCGCAACTGCAGAACTATATCACAGAGTAGTAAAGACTTCAGGCAAAGCATATAGAGTTGAGTACACAATGAGTACCCAAAAACGAGAAAAGTACTATTTGGGTGTATTTTGTGATTTTGAGTTATTTGTAGGAATATTTTTGTTGCTTTCATTATTTATGAATTTTTGTATTGAACATTCTCACTCCTATTTTGGGTGTTTGTGAGAAAAAAACTCAATTTTTTTTTGCTAGACTTTATTATTTCTGTGTTAGACTTCATTATTTTTGTACTTAGCGCTTGAGTCTATTAAGTGTAAAAATATATGGATGGATACATAAATATGTGTACACCTAGATTTTCTTTTTGACGGTAGATTGGACAACAGCCCCAATCCTAGGCATTCACAAACTCACACACCACACACGCACCCGTATTCATTACTCGGCCATAGCCGAGTTTTTGCAAGGCCTAGAAGATCACCACTTAAATTAATGGTCTTGCGCAGAATGCTGGGCTCGAAAACGAGTACTCAGGTTGGGAGACTATGCTCCGCACCACCTGAGCTACCTCGAGCTGGCGTGTACACTTAGATATATTTGAATAGTATTATTATCGGGCCACTGGGCTGAGCCGAGTGATTCAAAACTTAGCCCAGACCCAAACCCAATTTCAAAACAATCAGTCCACTTTGAAGTTAGGCCATTTTAAAATTGAAAAAAATAACTCAAATTTCATTGGGTCTTGACCGGGTCTTTAGACCAAACGAGGCATGGACATTGGCACAGCCCTCGTTTCCCACTTTCCCTCTCTGAAAATCTCAAAAAGCCTGATCTAATAAGTGTGTGAGTGGATATAAGACACCTTAAAATGGTTTGAATTCAGCCTTATTAAAAAAAGAACTCAACGGAATAAAAGATAGAAATTATAATTAAAAGGTCATGTACTAATTTATTATGAGAGTGGAAATTAGAACTCAACACCTTAAAATGTATTTAATGAGAGCGGTAATTTTTTTCCGTGTAATGCTAGGGAACCAACGTTAGGGGATCAATAAGGAGCCAATAAATATAATCAGGGAAATAATGAGTGGTAAAAGAAAAGAGAGAAAAAAAAATGATATTGATTCCCTATTATCTCCCAAGACTTTCCCTTTTTTTTCTAAAATTAGAATTGAAAAGTCATGTACTAATTTATTATTTTCCCTTAACTTTTTAATGAACTACTTGTGAATTAAGATTTTACCCAATCAAATAAACCTTAAACATCTTTATATATAAATACCAAATAATAAGTTCAAGTTCTTTTTTCAATCAATAAATAATATTTATTTTGTTATTTTTTTATCACCTCCTCTTGCTTTTTCTTTTCTTTCTCTCACATTGAGCGGAAGAAAACAAAAACAAATATAAGATTAGATCTTTTGTTGGCCGATTAAATTGTTTAAAAAAAGTTATTACTGTAGTTTTTTGTTGAAAAGAAAAAGAAAACACTTAATTTCTAATTATGTTAACGAGAATAAAACTAAGTTTTAGCATGATATTTGGGTAGGAGACACTATGTTGAGAGAAATGTTTTCAAGAATATACAATATGTCAAACCAGAAGAACAATTTGGTGAGTGAATGTGGTGTGTGGCAAGGTGCTACATGGGTCTGGAATCTCGAGTGGAGAAGAGAGTTCTTTGAGAGAGAAAAGGTTTTGGTGAGAGAATTAGAACATATATTAGGTTGTACTGTGTTATTTGCAGGTATTGAAGATAATATGGCTTGGAGTTTTGGTGAGGAGGGCAAGTACTCTGTGAAGTCCTTCGTCCAGACTGCATCAGCAGCGATTCATGGTGTGCCGGCTGCTAAGCACGTGTTTGACAACATTTGGCTTGGCCTGATACAGCCGCGAGTCAAACTTCTAACTTGGTTCATGGTAATAAAGTCGGTGAATACAAATGACAAACTCAAAAGGAGAAACATTATTCAACAAGGTGATGCAAAATGTGCGCTTTGCAGTGATGAAGAAGAAACGGTAAATCATTTGTTCTTACACTGCAACTTTTCTTATAATCTGTGGTGGTTTGCTGGTAGTTGGGGAAGAGTGAGTTGGGTAAGTCCAGAGGATATTAAACAATGGTTTGAATGCTGGTTTAGTCAGGAGGTGGCAGGGTGGAAAAGAAAAAAGTGGATATGTTGCTATGTTTGCTATAATATGATCGATTTGGAACATTAGAAATCAATTAATATTTGAGAATAAGGTGCCAAATTGGGTGGGAGTGATAGAACAAGTGAAAGGTCTAGTTAGCGGGTGGTATGTTAAAATATCTAAGAAGATAAAAAAAAGCGAGAAGGAGATTGAAATGGTTAACCAAAAGAATAAACGATGGATTTGTGCTACTTATATGCAGGAGTAGAACTGTTTTATGGCTAGTGGATACTTAACGTCGGTGGGAGGTGAGGTAATTTGTCTTGTGGGTGATGTGGTTAGTGGAAGTTCAGCAGGGGAGACAATGGTCAATGTAACAGAGGTGTTGGTCCAATTTGTATTAGAAGAAGTATCGCTAACTTCGGAGGATGTTGAATTTGTTATTGATGATAGAAAATTGGTTGGATGGTTAATAGGTGAAACCAATATCAATTGGGATCATAGATTTTTGAAAAATAAATGTAGAGCGAAAATATAAGCGTTGCATGGCATCATTATTGAATTCGAACAAGCAAAGAATTTCAAGGTGAGAAGTCATGGGAGAAGGAAGCATCGTTGAAAGAATGACAATGGATAACTTGGTCTTCTATAAACTAAGTTATAAGCATTTATATTCAATGTGGTGTTTTTTTGTTACATTTTGTCTTGTGTTTGTAATTGGAAGACATCCCTCCTTGATGGTAATGTCGAAGGGCTCTTTCGTTTTTAACTCTCCTCCTGGAATCGAGACCTTGAAAATCATCGGAAAAAAAAATAGTAAAAGCCTCTCTTAGTTGTTACTGTTCCTCTATAATTTAAGCTATCTATTTCCAATAAACTTTTGTCTCTAAACTCATTTAGATTAGTTTTCACTACTACAGCCAACTAGCTACTTTTGAATTCCATACAAGATGTTCCAAATTCAACGAATAATATTACTAATACACAAACATTAAAAATTCAGTTCACGCAACATAATTTTTTGAGTTCTTTGATTTTGCACGTATGTATATATTATTTAATTAATAAAGTGACACATGAAGTAGTGAATAGAAAATAACACCAATTCTTATTATTCCTACTAATAAGTGAAGTTAGGAGTAGGCCATTAACCTATTATAATTATTAATTATTTGCTTTCATATATAATTCCATAGGGACTATAGAAGCCGACATAATTAATAAATAATAATGCAAAATGTGAATAATTTATTTAAAATATATTTATATGTTGATATTATTCTTAATAATTTTTTAAAGATTTTACGCTGATAAATATATGGAAAATTAAATTTTATATATTTTCTATAATAAATTTTAAATTAATTAATAATCTAAATATATGTTAGCTAAATTGATTTATTTATTGTTCATAGTTAAATATTCCAGTTTACTTGACGTGTTTATGGCCGACATTTGATGGAGCCATGAACGTAGACAGAAGACAACCAACATCATTATTGAAAATTAATAATTAATTTAAGCTTTTCTTCCCCACCAAAATCATTGAAAATTATGTTGATGAGTGACCCAAAGCACAAATTAAATATTATCATTCTCACGAGTGATGATACGAAATTACTCATCATCTAAAAGCTTAATAAACTGATAGGAGAAAAAAAATATGAATGATTATATTTTTAACACATTTTATCGCATAATAATTTTTATTATTATTTTAAATTTGTATAATCATTTCGGAGATTTTTTAATTTGTCTTATACTAAATTTTGTCTTTTGATATTCAATAATAAGCGAATTTTAGATCTTTAGGTTACAAATTTTGAGAACATTTATAAAACTAATATTCTTAAAAGCATAAATTAATATGAGGAGGAAATATAAATAATTATATTTTTAACCAACTAATAACCTTATAATTAATTTAATGTTTTTAAAACCTCAATGATTTTTTTTATAATACTATTATATACATTCATTGATTCTAGAGTATTATTCGAATATTTATATGCTTCTATCGTATGATAACATGCTGTTAATAATATATGAAGGAAGTTTAATACTTACATTAGAGTAAGATTGAATTTATTATTGAAACATTAAATAATTTCATTTTAAATAAAAAATTTTAAACTCTTTTTTCATTTACTACATGGAGTGGGAAGGTTTGACTCTGCCTTATATCTATTTTTCGGATGTTTTCAATCAAATCGCAATAGCACCCATGTTACATATACCAAAAAAAAATCATTAAATTGATTATTTGTATAAAATATTTAATCAAATATAAATATATATCTAAATTTAAAAATATATAAAATAATATATATTTATAAATATAAATATATATATAATAATTAATTTAGTTATTAATTTTAATGTACATAACATATCTATAAGACTATAACCTGTACTTATATATATATATAATTTTGATGAATTATTATATAAATATATTTTATACGTATATCCAATTACGTAATATTATATCATAAAAAATAAATTTATTTTTTATTGATTCTATAATTAGTTATAAAAAAACGAATGTGAGTTCTTAAACTATTGGTGGCATTAAAATTAAATTATTTTTTAGAGGAAAAAATCAAAATAATCCAAAACAATTTCAATATTATAAAATTACACCAAAATCAGAAAAATGATCAGATTACACCATTCCCCATATTCTATGGAATTTGTGACAGGGTGGAGGGTTTTGGTGAATCGGTGCTATCCTGCCACGGATTCAAGTGTTGCTCAAACCAAATTGGGAGGAATCTGTGGCACCCTTCCACGGATTCAGCTTGGTGGAGCCACTACTATAAATAGCAAGTGGTGGTCCATGGTGAGAATGAGAGATGAGCTGAGATGGCGGAGGCGGAGGCGGAGGCAGGAATGCGGATATGAGGCGACGGAGCAAAGCGAGCCGGTTGGGAATGGGTGGATTAGGCAATTAATAAAGGAGAGTGGCCGACAATACTTTTATCGGTGATAGTCCTCCTAAACATACGCCGAGTTAAAGTACGTCAGAACATTCTCCAATAAATGACCAATGCTAAGATATGGTCACCTCAGTCCAATGGTCCAATACCGGGTCAATATTTACACTTTTAGAGTTTATTTACGATGAAAATGTAATGTACGAAGTCTTTTTTTAATTTATTGTGATAAGTTATGATTTCATTAGTCTTGTTTAATTTGCATTTGTTGTTTGTAAATAAAAAAATAGTGAAAATATAATTTGTGAAGTTTTTTTTCAATTAAATTTTGGTTTCGCTTAATTGTTTCTATTTTCTTGTTTATGCTTTTTAAAAAATTGATGTAATGTAGATAACTTTTTGTATGTTATATCATTCACAGTGACTTAGATCGTTTGAGAAAAATATAAAATAATTATGTAAATTCATAAATATGTACATAAATACATGAATACAAAGTTGGGATGTTCCGAATATATCCTAAACCCTAAAACCTAAACCATAGCGTAGTGTATGAAATAAAATACGTGAATAAAATGGAAAGCTAAAGATAAGATCAGAGCAGATGTTATTCAAAATGATACATCTAGGTCTGGTGCTTGGGATACAAAGGCAAAGTTGACTCAAAGGTCGGAGATGATGTTACGCTAGTGGAGGATACACTATAAATCTGAGAACACGAATGTGAACCAGAGCAAGAAAATTGAATCAAGTTGGGATGCCAAGAAGCCTGTTGAAAATAGCTCCTTGGGTCTCCTGTGCCTTCGGGCATGTGTGTCTCGAAGTCCCATAGGCAGCCATTAACAAGCTCATCGTCGATGGAAGACATAGTTGGTTCGGCACGACACGTGGATGTATGTCCATCCTTCTCTAACTTCTCTCTACCTTTTCTCTCTTTCTCACTGTCTCTCTCTAACTCATTGCTCTCAATCCAAATGACCCTGCCACATATTTATATAGAATTTCGTTACTTTGAATCCGTGGCAGGGTGCCACAGATTTTTCCTAAAAATTTTGCCAATCTGAATCCATGGCAGGGTGCCACGAATTCCTCCCAGCAACACCTGAATCTATGGCAGAGTGATACGGATTCACTTAAACCCTCCACTCTGTCACGGATTTCATAAAATATAGAAAATGGTATAACCTGATCATTTTTCTAATTTCGATATAATTTGATAATATTGGAATTATTTTGGTTTTTTCCTCCGATTTTTTATATATACATATAAGTAGTTTAATAAAAAAGCGGTTAAGAAGGAGAAAAATCCAATGAAATGTGTGGGTCAAGGAACTATTATTGTGACGGTACTAATAGCACATTGTGGGGTTCAAATATTAACACACATCATTCATATTTCATTCATTTAATTCTTAACGACAAATAGGAATAGCATGTGCCTTCCATCCTATATTGGACTGCCAACAAGTATTTTATTTTTCATATATTTATATATCTAAGTTTGACATCACCTTCGATTTCTTCTCTTGATGCTACATTGCTACATACTATCACATTTAATTTATGGAACACCATGGACACGTATCTATCTGATGGGCATCTTTAAAACTAAATGGTACGTACGTGTTCTGTGTTACTTGGATATAACTCTTCCGATAATATCACTGCTCAGCAAAACTTAAAAAAAAAAAAAAAAAAACATATTAACTAGCTGGTGAAACGATGGATCGAATGGGTGAACCTATAAAATTATTCTAACGCTCAAGTCAAAAAAATATTCACCTGTGAATTTAAATAAAAAGGAGATAAATTAGGCTTATTTATAGTGAATAATTAAATATAAATTTTCTATTTAATAAGCTGTTAGGATTTAGAGTTTAGATGTATAAGTCACACGAACTTATTTAAATCAGTGAAATAATTATTTGAAAAGAATTTATCGATAAACAAAAAGCAAAAATCCGTCGATAAATTATACAAAATTAATTTTAAAATGAAAAAAATTAGGTATGTTTTTTATGTGTATGGGAAATCAAATGTTATATTTAGACGTGAATGTTTAACCGTGTAACTCTGTTATACACTAGTTACATATTAATTTATGTTTTATTGTGTACATGTAAAATGTAGATTGCGCGTTAATTTTTTATTCAACACATAGATTGCATGCATGCATAACACCCATACTAGTTTTATTTTATTTTAAATATCTGCTTCGATAAATTAACATTTCATTGCTAATAAAAAATTTATCGGTTAATTTGTCTTCGATATATTATTTTCTAGCAACGTAGATTTGCCTAATGTTTTATAGCTTAATCAATTTAAAACGTAATATCTATATAAATGTTGTAGCCAGTAAAAATATGAGCAACGGATATCAAAATCTTAAAGATAACAACTCCACATAACTGATCATTAGAAGAGTGGAATGAAATCGAACCACAATTCATTGAACAAAAAGCTGCTTTATTATCTAACTTTGACATTTCGTTATTAGTCTCCTTATTATATAGTTCCCTTTCTTATCACGTATATAACATTATTTGGTCATCAAAAATGTGAAAAATTTGTGTGGATTCATCATCAATTGTGTCACGCATGATCATAATAAGAAGGAGCTTATTATTTTGAACGTGGTTATATATGCTTCACATAAGGGCATACATTGAACATCAAAATTAGAAATGGAATATAATAATAATAATACGACTTTGACCCACAAATGAAGTTCAAAGGAGGATGGGTGGGTGGGACTAGGAATGAAATCCATTGAAATCTATATCGAAAGAAGTGTTAAGTGTATTATATGGGGTTCCGCAACTTCCTCAAATATGCACAAACTGCCACAATTGGGATCATCACAATATCCCCTTTTTTGGGATATCCAAATCTGTCTCCAAAGAAACATACCCCCAAATCCATTCTCTTTTCCCCAATGTGCCAAATCTGCCTTACTCTCATTAGAACCTTGATGCTCTAGCACACAGTATTCTAATTTTAAGATTTTATAATTCATTAAATCGGTCACCATATATTTATAAAACAGTGCTACGAAAAAATATTATGTGTCATTAGAGAGCTAATAATAAAGTTATCATTCAAAATTTATATGAGTTATCATTCATAATTCATATTCAATGATTGAGTTATCATCTAAACTTTATGTAAGTTATCATCCGTAACTCATATATGGTATGCGTTAACTCGCTATCGATCATATTGTGTTGGCTCTTTAGTCTTTTTTATATTTATATATATTTTTTATATATATTGATTCACACGTTTTCTTAATTAAATAATCAGCTATTAGAATAATTAAATCTTATGAGATGTCAAATAGGTATTTTTATATGCAGTGGCTGATTAATAATCGTTTTTTTTTACTCGTAGCTTGATTGATTTTAATTAAACAACCATGCTAGATAGCTAATAAAAATTCAGCTAATATCAGCCAACAACTTAAATTGGATGTTCTATTTTTTTAGGTTTTGGATGTTCTGTTTCTAAAAAAAATATAAAGTTGGTTGAGGTTGCTTTAGATTTCGGATGTTCTATGACTTTCATTGTGGATATTCTATAAACAATAGTTTCAAATGTTCTATTTTTTATTGACTGATTTGTTGGTTAGAAAATTATTGGTTACCTATAATTTTTTAGTTTTCCTTAATTGAATATATAATTGTATTTGTAATATCTAAAATAAACTTTCATAATTGAATTGATTTTTTTTAATATAAAAATTATATGATTAAATATCTACTATATATGAACAATACAGGCAAATTAAGTCTTTAAAATAAACCATGGGAGAAGTGTATGTTTTTGCTAATACTCTTAGCTTAACATCGATATTAGTAAATTAAGACTTGCTTTCAAACTTCCTACGGAATTTAGAGGATATAACTAGAAATGGGATATTTTAAATTTTTGCTTTCCTTCATAGAGAAAGAAGGGTGATATTGAAATAATGAAACATGGGCAGGCTTAAATTATGTGGCTGATCACATTGTTATTATTAAGTAAATATATATTATGGTCACGTCTCTTGTGTTAATATTTTCAGTGATAAAAAATAAGCTATTTTAAAAAAAAACGGACACTTATTCACTATGTTTCATCTATTATAAATACATGATAGTTTTTAATTGATACCGATGATTTTTTGGTCATTTTAATCACTTTAAACTAAATTATCGGAGTCTGCACCAATATAAATATAAATATATTTAAGACAATATCCAAAAGTACCACGGCTAAGGGCTTAGGATGAATATTGGTGAAAAGAGAGTGAGAGAGAAGGGAAAGGGTTGTGTTGTGTTTGAGTAGACAAGTTTCCACAAAACAAGCTGGTATGGTGGCTAAGGTGTGGGTGTGGGGCACTTCTTTCTTGTATGTTTCAGCTTTGTATTTATATTACCACTTACTTTCCAACTTGCATTTCTTATGCTGTTTTTGTTTAAATTAGAATGGCTTCCCACCGCCCCACTACCATATTTTATGTACCATAATAATTTTTATTAATATTAATTGTAACCAACTCATCATATCATATATCATATTATACAGAATAAGAATTGTAATTTAGGTAACTAAAGCTTTTTCAGTTAACATTAGCTAATTCTTTTAAGAATTATTTTATTTATCTTAAATTTAGAGAGTAAATTATAAAATCTTAACCCTAAATTTTAAATTATAATTCAAAACCTTAAAAATGCATATGTTACCTAACTAGCTAAAGGTTTTGAAAAAAGTATAGGGAATAATTATAAGGGAGTCAATTAAAAATCCCACACCTTATTATATTGAATTAATTGTTTAAATTTTTTATAAATTTCCACGTAATGAACCTTTATTTACTCTTTATGGACTATATTACTTAGGTTTCTTAGCCTCACTTTTCTTTTTATCATGTAACAACGACCGTAAAAAAATAATATATGAATAATGTTAGTTAGGGAAATAGTAGTATAAAGTTTTTTATTTGATTTAAAATTTATAATTTGATATACGTAACATTTATAATTATGTTATAATATTTAAAATCATTTAGTTATTTCTATAATAATTAATAAATATAAAATAAAGAAATAAATGTCATAAAAAATAAAAAATTGCACCCAATCATTAATTTTAATTTATTTTAACCATTATTTAACTACCAATATTAAAAAGTATTTATTAAAGTATAATGTTAAGCATAGGGAAGAAGCACTACGATTAGGAATCGACAACACGAAAACTTTGCAAAAAAATTCTTCCTTTCTTTTCGGGATCAAAATTAACAAGAATGGTTGGACAACAAATATCCATCTCGTTCGTAATTTTGGATACCCTATAACTAGCAAAGGTGTTAAAGTAACCAATTCCGAGCAAAATAAATTAAAATGGATAGTGTCTAATATTTATCTAAAATAAATTATAGCTAGCAATGGCTAATATATATATATAAAATAGTATACCAATAGTTTAATTTGTTAATTATATGTATGGGATTTCATTCAATTATTTCATTATTCCACCCTTCTTCATTGTGTTCCTCTCGTTTCAGTACCGTTTTTCTTTTAACATATATTAAAAAATAGCTAGCCCTTTCACGTGTTATATTATCCAACGATGACAAAAGGAAAAAAGGGTGTGAGTTTTTACTACAAAGTTGATGGGATTTGGATTTCAACATCTTATAGAATTGACCAGCAGCTAGCATATGTGAAGAAGAAGAGAAAAATAAAAATAAAAAGAAAAGAATAATAATGAAGCCATGTTTCTCCATATGTCATCTGATATTGATTTTTAGTGATAAATAGGAAAATATGGCATGTTTTTAATTATTTTCATCTGATCTGTTTGTATTCAACAAAAAATGACGAGAAAAATCTAAATACAGAAGATGCGATGATAGATATTTCTTTTTACTATTACAAGAGCCATCATTCTCAAATGATATTTTTCCTCCTAAGAATCTTATTAAGAGTATTCATACTTTTTATGAATATATAAGATCTCAAATTTTTTTAGTAATGATATTTGTTCCGAGGTATTACCTTGGGTTGACGGAGGCGATTGAGCATTTGAGCCTATAATGCAAGTGATTTATACTTTTAAATTATTAAGAGATCATATCCTTAATAAATATTGGATTTATAATAAAAGAGAGAAAAAAAAAAAAAACGAATTACTTCACAGCTTCATACTAGCTATATATTAAACTATGAAAATATCATCCAAACTTGAATACACACACCTATTTCATTTTACATGTAATTAAAAACTGTGCACATTGTCAATTTGTCATTCAACAAAAGTCAAGAAGACAAACATGCATCAAACGTAAAATGAGGAGGGGAAAAAAACATGAAAGCAGGTGAAGTTCATGATGATAAGGATGAAGAAAGAAGAAGATGACAAAAAAAAACATGATGAAGAATTCAATGGGCCATGATATTTGAAATTAATGTAACTTCTTGTTTGTAGCGTTTGAGTTATCTGGGCTTTTATAGGCCCAACTATGGGAAAACTCTTAGGAACCCCGTGTCGGCTAGTAGTACTGTTGTGGGCCAAAGCACCATGCGAATCCAGTTGTAAGATGGAGCCTGAAAATGAAGCATGTGAAATGAACTTAAGCAAGAAAGTGAGATTTGAGAAAAATCCAAAAGTGTGAGAAAAAAGTGAAAAGCGAGAAAAAGATGGCAGCATTGGATCGGGGTATTGAACCCGACGTGAATCGAACACGCAACCTTCTGATCTGGAGTCAGACGCGCTACCATTGCGCCACGGATCCTATGATGTTGTTCAAGCTTTCATTATTGGTATTATTAAATTGGTAGAACGAAGATTAATCTCCGATAGATCTGACCTCTACTTAATTGTTTACCTCAAATATAAATAGGTTAATGTGTGTACAATTCAGAATTCAAAAACTTAACTCTTCTTTAAACAAATTAACTATTGGATCAACTCAAATTGGTTACCTTCTTATCGGTTATCACTTAGTATTGGTTTGGATGTGTTTTTTTCAAGAAAAAAAATAATTTTTTTAAAATAGGTATTTTAATTAAATTTTAAACATTTGGATGCGATTATAATATTAAAAATATAAATTGTTTTCCTTTTTTAGAAGTAAATAACATCTTGTTTTAGACAAAATAAAACTTTTTTGAAAAATCAATCTTGACCCTTATTCACCTACTAGCCATTTAACTTCTTTTTTTTTTTTTTTGGGTCATGAACTAGCCATTTAGCTAAATAGCCAATTCCTTTTTTTGACTTGGCCAACTCACCCTTAAGATCCCTTAGCCTTATAGTGCTCTTTTTTTTTTCCCATGCCTGCTTTGTCCCCTTTTGTTTTTAGTCATGTCCTCTTTTTCGTTTTTGGAAGCTTTGCTTTATCCGCTTATCCCCATTTGGTAGTTCTTAGTCCAATTATGATCCATCTGATAATTGGGCCTAGTACTTCTTCGGCGGGATCTTCCTCGTTTGGACTTAATGGTGAACACAATAAGAAATAATAAATTTAGAGTCCAAATAAGAAAGTACCAAAAAGCCCTGTTTACTCACCTAAAAGAAATACCAAAAACTTAAAAATAAAAAATTTCTATTAGGCACTATAAAAAAAAAATATTCTGTTAGGCATTATAATCCCAGGATGCATCATATTGCATAGAGCAACATGAATTAATTAATGAATGTATGAGTGCATAACATTGTAGCGAAGTATTGTACCTATCTTCAAAGGGAATCAAAATCAAAATAAAAAGGTAGATACTATCATGAAGATCTTAAAAGTATCTTTATATGAAAATTTTTATTTTTAACTATTGGATGATAAATTAAATGGTTAGATTTTAATATGTTATAAAAGCGTTACCTTTATAAAAATATTACTATTTTTTTTAAAAGTGTAGCATAAAAAACTAAATCTTCGTATAAAAATAATTTTGACATATTCGTTAGAGTAATGGCCAAATAAAAATATATATAATGCAGTACTTACTGAATTTCGTTGATGCTTGTAATCAAGTTGACTAACTTATTTGAACTTTCACATTTATGGATATGTGCATTCGATCGAGTGATGGTGACATCTCATTCAAGAATAATATATATTTTATTTTTTTATATATAAAAAGAAAGGTCATTGTCTCTTCAATTAATAATATGCAAATATGCAATGCACCTCTCTTTCCATATATAATGCTATCGAAGTGGACTCATTAATTTAAATTACTTGGGTATCAAATGGGTTAAAGCTGTATGCCAAAGCTGGAAATACCTTAAAAAAAATGTTACTGGGGATTGCATGCTTACTCTCATGTGTACTGTTTGAAAATTCTGTACCTCAATCACAAAATCATCACCTTAGTGCGATTTTGCGCTGACTTCTACCAAATATAATTAATATTTAATATATATACTCTTATTAAAATTAATTATTTAATGAAACTGGATCTGTTTCCACTGAAAGCTAACTTTATATGAAACATGAACCGACACCACTCATCCATTTTGTGCTGCTTATTGTGACCATAATTGAAGGGCTGTGAAATTATATCAACTATATTCTCTCATCTTTTCCATTGAATAATATGCCTCTAGGAGACTAGGACTTAGAGTGGCTACGTAACGCCCAATACCTTCAAAATGGAATCGTAACAAATAAACGAGATTGTTAGCCAACCAAGTTTTTTTTTTTTTGTTTTGTTTTGTTAATCAAGTGCAATCAAATTCTACTGACACTTACACAACTCTTTTCTCAAAAGGCGCGTCGTTTTCAAACACGCTTCCTTATTTTTCTTTTTTTTTTATTTCATCTCTTCATTCATTAAACTCATTATTATTCATTCATTTTGATTCATTTCAATTCATTTCTAGTTCTTTTTTAGTCGTTAGAGTACATTTGAGCACATTTAAGTGGTAAAATCCGGTTCAGTTCTTCATGAAAATCTGGTTCAGTTCTTATTGAAATTCCGGTTAGCTTTTTTAATAAAAATCCACTTAGGCGTGCTTCGGATTTTCATGAAAGTCTTCTTCATTGTTCCTTGAAATTCCGGTTCAGTTTTTCATAAAAATCTTCTTCATTGTTCCTTAAAATTCCGGTTCAGTTTTTTATCTAGGCAAGCCTTTTTAGCAACCACTCTGACACACGCGCAAGGTTTTTTCTCTCCTCAAAAGGCATGCCCTTCTCAAACACGCGCCAATGAAAGTGGGATAAAATGACTTGATTGGTAAAATGCTTGTATGTATAATATTATTGATAAATAAATATTATTAGCATTCCATTTCCCTCTTTTCAGTTTAAGGTAAAAAAAAATTATTAATCCATTTTCTAATTATCTTAAAAACGACTATATTTTCTCAAATGAAATTAAAAAAACAAAAGAGTAAAGTTTTAAAAATATCCTAACATTTAATTTGATTCAATTTTACTTTTAATATTATTGAATAGTTTCGGATCTACTCTTACTATCATATTTTTTATAGTTAACATTTGATCATATTTCTTTTCGAATTTTTTTATATGCCATTTACCACCACCAAAATATACTAAATGTGAATATTTAATGAGTTTTTGTATAGGTTATGGCGGTGACGTCGGTGCCGATGTAAAGGGGAAGGTGAAGGAGAGAAGATGATGGATGTGAAGGAGAGGAGAGAAGATGATGGTGGCAAAGATGATGGTGGCAACTCGCGAGGAATCACGGTAGGAAGTGGGTTGAAAAGAAGTGTGATTTGAAAAGAGAAGAAAAATGATTTCATGATAATGATAATTGAGATGAATAGTATTTTAAGGATAAGCTTGAAAAAAATATTCTTAACCACACGTTGATCGATAAATATTTGACACTAGGGGTTATAATTGAAACTAATAAAAAATGTTAAGGTAAAATTGAATCAAATTAAATGTTACGAGAATTTTGAGCAAATAGACAAAAGCACACACGGAAGATTTTATGGTGGACAAAAATATACATGAAATATATATTTAAAAGACAAAAGTATACCCCAAAGACAATTAACAATAGATAAAAGTACGCGTGTCGTGGGTACTTTTGTCCATTGTTAATTAAAAATAAATGGAAGACATTCGTACTTTTGTCTATTGTTAATTGTCTTTGAGGTGCACTTTTGTCATTTCGAATAATAATGTGTATTTTTATCCACCATAAAATTTTTTGTATGTACTTTTGTTCATCTCTCATGAATTTAAAAAACTAGACTTAATCAGTCTGTTCGACTAGGAGTGTTCACGGGCATAAGTAATTCAATTATCCGACCAAATTTAAACCAACCAGATTATATCAGTTCTATATCCGACAAAAAATCGGATACAATAAGGGTCAGACCGAACCAACCCAAGTAGCCAATTAAGCTTATATTAATTTAAAATATAATTAAATATAATAATATATGTATAATTTTTTTCTTCCTAACTCAAATTGTTATATTTATTAAATTATAAATTAGATAATATATTACATTTTAATTTTTATTATTGACATAAATATTTTTTATTTTTTCTAAATTTTATTTTCAATCAAATATCCAATTATCAAAACTAATGATTTAATTGATTTGGTTTAGTTTGATTTGGATCCATTTACTAAAAATCTAAAATTCAAACTAATTAAAATTTAATTAGTTGGATTTTTATTTTTTTCTAAGCTCGAACTAACTCAACCCGCGAACACTCCTAAGTTCGACTCGACTAATTGAGAATCAGCAATTAAATCAATATAATTCAAAGTAAAATTCGGTTGTTAGTAAACTAGCTAAAAATCGAAAATTGTTAAAAAAAACACAAGTAAAAACCAGTTTAACTAATCTAGTATTTTAACAATTAACTAGTTTAAAATGATAAAATACAAAAAAAAAAGGTTCCATTTAAAAAATATTCTATAAATAAATACATTATTTTATTATATCCAACTTAATTACGATTTGAACCTTCAAACTTTTTTACCTCTAATTACACTAGATTGATCAATAACCAGTTGGACTTTTAGAACCCTAGCTTTTTAGAGGAATAGAAACGTCATAATTTCATAAACTTAATAAAATCAAATTCTTAATAATAAAAATTAGACATCCAACCGATTAAATTTTTTCACCATTCCCCCTTGAACTAACAATATTATTTTTTATTTTTTTCTAAATTTTATTTTCAATCAAGTATCCAATTATCAAAACTAATGATTTAATCGATTTGGTTTGATTTGGATCCATTTATTGAAAATCTAAAATTCAAACTAATTAAAATTTAATTGGTTGGATTCTTATTTTTCTCTAAGCTCGAACCAACTCAACCCGCGAACACTCCTAAATTTGACTCGACTAATCAAATTCTTAATATATTAGTTAAAGGGGGAATGGTAAAAAGATGAAAATTATTCTTATAGATAATTAAATATTTATTTAGGAGATTATGTCATTTAATTTTTATTAAAACTTTAAAAGTAAATTTATACTCTATTCTTCATTCTATTAAAAAAAAAAATTTTCATTATAAAATTGTCCATACAATAATTATTCTTTTTAAAAAATAGTTGAAATGAAGTGCCCCCAATAAGAACAATTGAACTTACTGCGCGGAATGAGGAGACAAAAGAACCGTGCTAATCGGCTTTGATGGTGGAACAATGGAACTATGCATGCATTATCTTCATGAAGAAGCTAAGGCCATGCTTAAAGCCAAGGTGATCATGACTTTGACTTTAGAACACTGCTTGCTCATGAGTGCTCCAATTTTACTCATGCATCTTCATTCTTTCTTTCATTCTTTGTTCTTTTGTTTTAACCTTTTGAATTTGCTTGAAACCTAATTGCATACTACTGTAGTCATACACTAATAACTAGTGACACGAGAGCGTGTGTATATATATAATTTAACAAGTTTGTACAATAATATTGTTAGGTTCTTGTGTCCTATCTTGTCTTGTCTTGTGTAATATAAAAATGGAATTGGGATGGGTCATCTTAAGCCACAAATCTTCCACATAATTGGTGTTCAAATTAAAATAACCGGTGAATTAAGATTGGGTTGTTCGGAAGCAGTAACATACGGGACGAGATATATGAAAGCAAAACTCAACCTTGAAGGTATGCTTGGTCATCTAAGGGGAAATGGGGAATGAAATGGCAGTTTAGTTTTTTTTTTTTTTAATTTTTACAAATATATGTTTTATATATGAATATATTATTTATTATATTTAGTTCGAAAATATTATTACGGAATCAACATTAGGGAGTCTTTAGAAAATCAATAATTAAGTTATCATTCAAAATTAAAAAATTTAACATTCAAAATTTAAAAACATTATTATTCAAACAAAATAAAAATGGTTATCCACATAATAAATGAATTATCATCCTTAACTTATCTGTCATCATTATCAAATGCATTGGTTCCTAAATATGTTGATTCCCAAAACTTTCTTTTAATTCGACGGTGAATTTGATTTTCAGAACTTTATTTAAGCATTACAAATCATTCATCCAATTTTTCAATTTTTTTCTTATTTCATCACCAGAATTTAAGTTTTATTATAAAAACCTAGCTAATTTAATTTGACTGAATCGACCGATTTTTTTAAAAGTTTATTCTAAACATTTTTTTTGGCTTAACCACCAATATCCTATCCAACTCCTATTAAAAGAATAGAAATCCAACTAACTCAACCTTGATTTGGTTGTCATATTGAAATTCTAGAAAAATAATAGAAGTCTTCCAACAAAGTTTTATCTTTTACCAATATGTACTTTAAAGGTTGGTTTGTATGTAAGATAATGTAGATTTTGCTGATTTTCTGCCCTTTTAGTTATTTATTTTTTTATGCAGCTCGTTATATAAAGTTTGCTAAGTGGGGTCCACCAAAATTGGACTTACCTGATAATTAACGAATCTTATTTTTCTTTTAGACACGGTAATTACTAATTAAGGACCCTATCTAGCTATAAGCGAAATGGTTTTGTTTTTTGTTTTTTTGTTTTTACAATATATAGATCAAAAAGAAAGAAACACGCTCCATGAAGCAGCAAAATCAAAACCGCTAGTCTACCAGAGATCAGGATGAAGTATGGCCTTTTATGTCTTCCCTACGAATTAATCGTTCTGCTTGAATCACACCATTTATTACAGCATATTTTGTTAAAGCATCAGCAACACAATTAACTATTCTCTAAATTAGAGAGAGGTCATCTCATTAGAATTTCTTTCAAAGATCATGAATCCCACTAATTAAAGTACTAATATCATTACTTACTAGAATAGCATCCATCATCTGTCTCACAACAAATTTCTTTGAGACCCGTGTTCTAAAAGTTAGAAGCAAACCTCGCCAAATGACTAAAAGCTCACCTCGAAGAATGCCTGAAAGAGACATAGTGTCGACACAACCATTTGCAATCACGAATAACACATCCAAATCACATTCCGTCACAATGATCCATATGACATGCGTCATAATTAACAGTTACAACTCCTTCAGCCTAAGGTCTCCAAGATAGCTTAATGGGGGAGGAGTTTGAAGAACACTACAAGATAAAAATTCGATGAAGCTTATCAGCTGAGGATCGAATCAGGGCAACTACCTTATCAGGTAGCCAAGGATCCGATGAATGAAAAATGGCGTTGTTGCAATAATGACAAATCCGCCAAAGAGTAGAGAAGAAAAGAAATGGACAATGTTTTGATCCATGCAGAAACCAAGTCAGAATATCTAGATGTCCATGATCAATATGTAGCTTGCGCCAAATATCTTTAGAAAAAGGTCAATCCCTTAGACAATGAAGAACGTTTTCAAAACTAGAAAGACAACGAGGACAGATGTCCGAAGAGGAAAGACCACAACGAAAACGAAAGGCAGCGGTAGGAATGGCATTTTGAATACATAACAAAGCTAAGAGCTTATACTTTTCGAGAATTTTCAAACGCCACGACCAAAGCCAAATTTAGCTATCATCCTAATTAATCTTACGCTTGCAAAGCCAATTGTATCCTGAACTAGAAGTAGTATACGATTGAGCAAAAGATGCATTTCAAAATCATCTGATAAAAGAGCTAAATTGAGAATATATATCGAGCTGCATATCCTCTGGAATGATAGTACACAGATGATTCAAGTTCCAAGAACCATTATCCCAAACATCTCTGTTAAGTATGAGACTACTTAACTATTGTCCAGAAGGACTTTGAAAGGGGAATCAGGCCTAGGAGGACAAAATAGAGAGGATATGCCTTCCGAGGGATTATGCTCTCGGCGGAACCGAGGGCTATAATCAAGAAGGAGGTTGATGTGTGTAAAAAATATATCTAGAAGCTCATAATAAGGATTATGAGATTCTAGATCTAATATGGTGAATAGGGTTAGAGAACACGTACCTAGAGGGGGTGTTGCCCCCTGCCTATATATAGTGGTAGATGGTCATGATCTCTAGGAGATCTCGCCATAATCATATTGAATATTTCAATATTTAGCTTGATCCTTACCCTTATGGGCCGTGTGTTGTTGGCGTTCGATAAGGGAATTGGACCTTCGAGGGCCGATCCATAACAATCTCTAATGTAAAGATCAGTTTCCGAAATGTAAACATAATAAAGAACATTAGCAAGCTTACCTTCCAAGTTTCATTCACCAAAAGTCATAACAGAAAGATTGATGTAATGAAAGGAAACCTTCTTCAAAGGTTTCATAGGCTTTCAAAATACTCTGCCACAAAGGGGAAGGTTTACCAGAAAAGTGAAGCTTCTTATCTACTAAGACTGGCCGATACTTATTATAAAGCAGCCAAACCCAAAGTTTATTCAAAGAATGACTGATTTGCCAAATGAGTTTTTCCAAAATAAGTTAACACATATAGGATTTTTCATTCCAAAGCCTCAATTTTTTTTGGAGTAATGATATATAGTATTTCATTTAGTAAGGTAGAATCATTTTTCATCCGGATGTCCTTTTCATGTATAAAAATCCTCGCATCATAACAGGGAATTGACTTTCATGGGGAAACCTAAATATGGTTCTTAATGGACCAACCTTTGAGATTCCCAATGGGTGGTGGAGATTGACGCCGTACAGAATGATTACCCCAAAATCCATATTCTTGCCTTAGCCCCAACAAGATGGAACAATTACATATTGGTAAAATTAGGTGGAGGATTAGTGGGAATACGTGGCCGACAATGATGGGAACCATAGTGACACGAAGCAGGCATGATTAACCCGCGGGTCGGGGAGAGTTTATCAGGCCCTCAGATTTTTGGAAATCGAAGGCCCAATAGGGGGCATGTGAGATACAAGTGTGCTTAATGGGCACCTGTGTTGTATGTATGGGCTTTCTCGAACAACAAAAAAATTGATAGGAACAAAAAGGCCCTTAAGATAGGAACAAAAAGGGCCTTAAGATAAACTCCCAATTTGAGCATAAGATGGTGCAAATGTAAAAGGGGTGGATTCAAAGAAAAGAAACAATCACAGGTGTTACCGAAAAAAAAAAGAAAAGAAGCAATGACAGTGGGAAGTGCATGTGGGAGCAACCCATGCATGGGACTGTCGTCGTAGGCCTAATGGTAGATTAGGTTTTCCCCATCGTTTATAATTCGTTGAATTAACATAAGGTGCAGGTTGTTGGGAGCCGATGAAGACTACCACACTAGCAAACATGGCAAGATCAACTCCATGACAGTCAACATTAATTACCATCAACATAGGTTTATGTCTCAATTAGCAACGCGCATGAATGAATGAGTCAAAACGGATGATCACGATGGGATGAACTAAAATGACAAAAATGGGTGATCACTTAAGATTTTCTATGCATGCATTCACCAATGTATAGGGTATTTCAATGTGAAAGTTACAATCCGGTCCATACAAGGTCAACTTGATTCACAAAAATATGGTATGGACTTACGATTCGAGTGAAGTTATGAACAATGGGTAATTTGTTATAAATTAAGGAAACAATAGGCTTTGAGCACACACTACGAAGGATAAGTCATATAAATTTTCAATAATAACCTAATGTTAGATATATTGAGTCACAGATTATAACTCGTATTAATTTCGATTGACAACTTAACGTTGGATATGTTGAGTTATGGATGACAAGTCATGAAATTATTGGATAATAATTTATAGGTGGACTCCGTAACAAACCCCTATAGTTGGTTCCGCTACACATATTTTCGTGCGATATGTGTGTACACCGTAATGTTAGTAGGGTTAAGTAAGTGAGTCAATGAAATAATCTAAATTTGCATTATCCATATGTGGATCAGGGTTTATGTGACTAAGTTTTAATTACTTGTGTTGGATAGGAGATAAGAAGATGTAGGTTATTTAGTGGGTTGTCCCACGAAAGTGGCGATAAGTAAGTAAGGGTGCGTTTTGTTCTGAGTACTGGGACTGTGGTTGGAGATTGAGACGCAGTGTTGTGTTTGTTGGACAGAGACTTGAACTAAAATTCAAGTCTTAATCCCAAAAGTCTAGTATTTTCAACAATTCCAGTTAGGAGGGACTGGACCACTACGACCGAAAGTCCAATAATATTTATTTACTCAAATAAGCTCAAGCAACATTATAGTTTCCAATACTAACATTTATATCTACTCCATCAACTTAGGTTAATCTCTATTTCTAACTAATTTTAAACGAAACACAAGACGCAAACCTATTTCAATCTTTCAGCCTCAGTCCTGTAGTTGTACTCCCCCAGCGTGAGTCTTTATCTCAAACTCACCCTAAAGAAAATGATAACGATAATCATTCCCTCAAGTATCCGTCATCCTCTATATATGCTCCATCAACTTAGGTTAATATCTATCTCTAACTAATTTTAAACGAAACACAAGACGCAAAGCTATTTCAGTCTTTCAGTCTTAGTCCTCTAGTTGTACTCCCCCAGTGTGAGTCTTCATCTCAAACGCACCCTAAAGAAAATGATAACGATAATCATTCCCTCAAGTATCAGTCATCCTCTATATATGCTCCATCAACTTAGGTTAATGTCTATGTCTAATTAACTTGAAACGAAACACAAGGCGCAAACATATTTAAGTCTTTGAGTCTCAGTCGCGTAGTTGCACTACCCCAGTGTCAGTCTTCATCCGAAACGCACCCTAAATAAAATGATAACGATAATCATTCCCTCTAATGTCCTTCACTATAATCAAATTCCATCTTCAATTGATCTCATTCTTCGAGCGTACGTTTGGAAGAAACAACGTTTTGTACTTCTGGATTTCAATTATAAGTGTTGACAATTAATTACAGAATTCATTCCGGCAATCATCCTTTACTTTATTCATACTTCATTTTCATTCGATCTCACTCTTCGTTTGACTTCCTTAAGTTTTTCTCTTCCACAACATCAATTTGATTTGGTTTCACTCATTTGATACATACATTTTTAAACCATAATATGAATTTAATTTTAATGTTAGTGAATTTTAAATTTGAGAAGTCAAATTAATTTCGATAAAAATGAGTTATACTTTTTAGAAGTGAAAATATGTTGAATGAAAATGAGTTTTAATTTTTAGAAGTCAAATTAATGTTAACGATAATGAGTTATAACTAATAAATTTGAAATTAATTTTAATGAAAATGAGTTTTAATTTTGAAAGGACAAATTAATTTTAATGAAAATTAGTTATAATTTGAGTTATAACTAATAAATTTGAAATTAATTTTAATGAAAATGAGTTTTAATTTTGAAAGGACAAATTAATTTTAATGAAAATTAGTTATAATTAGTCATAATTTTGGACACAAGTTAAATTTTAATAAAAGAAGAGTTATAATTTTGAAAAATCAAATTAAAAGTCATTTTGTAAGGGTGTTGCAAGGGTTAGGGTTTAGGGTTGGAAAAATGTTGAATATAGATGATTCAGGAGAGTGGTTGCCAGTGATATTCGATGTGACTAGGTAGCAGCGTGCAGCTGGACGCAGACAGGAGTTGTCAATGATGGAAATGTATTGGGAAAGGAAATAGTCACACTTTCCGAGGGTGTTGTAGAGCACAGGAGGTTGCTTCCTCAAGAAGACTTGAACATATGATGAGGGTTGATATTTTTTACATGATGGACATATTTTTTATTGCATAAATATTATTTACAAGTTACTTTAACTTTTTCCATTTTCCATTTTACATTAAAATTTGAAGTGGTGAAATTTGAAAATGAGAGTTTTCAAAAAATCCTTTGACCGGGTTAGAGTAACGACAAAATAGGGGGTTTCTTGTGCAAGTGAGCAGTTGGATCACGTGAGGCCTTTGGGGATTCACCATGGGTTGCATAAATAGCGAGTTGCCCCAGGCAAATATACTTTGCTCCTTCTCTACACGAAAGCGGCAGACACACTCTTCTCTCTTCTCATAAGGATGGTGGAATGTTATGTGGTCTTTGTGGGTCGAAACCCAGGGATCTATGCGTCGTGGCCGGTAGCGGCGCGCGAGGTGATTAGCTTCAACGGTGCGATCCATCAACGATACCCAACTTGGGAAGCCGGTTTGGAGACTTGGAATGCCTACCATGGGGTCCAGGATGTTGATGCTGTTAACGACGGGAACAACAAGGGGGAAACGGGAAATGAAGAAGCTGCGAATGATGGGAACGACGAGATCGGCACCGCGGTTGAGATTGTTGCAGGGGAGGCCGTCAACAGGGAGGCTCCGGTGGCGCCTGCATCCTCGTCAGGACATTCACGTGCGAGCACGGTGACTGAAGTGGATGGTCCCGCCGGTGATGGTAAGATACACTATTTGCCTTTTTTTTTTGTTTGCATTTCCTATTCTATGGGTTCTTCTCCTGTTCACCGTGCGCTTCTTTGTAATACAGAGGTGGAGCTGCCTCGTGTGATGGGAGCCGTCGCGGCGTTGGAGGGGCGCGTGTCACAGCTCGAGGTAGACAAGTGGGAACTACTGCTCCAGTTAGCCGAGACGGTCCGGCAGATGGCAATGATGATGGCTCCCAAGGAACCGAAGACCTGAAGATGGTTTTATTTTAGGGTTAGCTTTTGTGTGACTTGTGGCTGTGTAGTACTTTAGGGTTTTTAGAGTCATCCCATAATCGGTGCATGTAATGATCTAGCTGTTAAGATAAGACTGGTGTTAAGTAGATCGCTTTTGTTATTGCGATTTACATAGTCTCCGCCGAATTTGCAGCCACTTGACTGGATCTAGTTAGGTCATGGATGAACATTATAATTTAATACACTCTTCTCCTATGTTAACCTAAGCTCACAACTTTTCATTCAGCATTTAACTTAATGCATTATGGATGAACTTTATGTTTTGTTTATTGTTTTTTTCTGGAGGAGATGAAATTTAGAATTTGAAACGCTTTCATGAACACTTTTTCCGTTGGTTTTTTAGCCCACAACTTCTTTTTTTTTCATATGAAGCCCACCTTTTATAATCCTCATGTTAAGCCCACTTTAAGAGTACACATGTGGTTTTTGCATGTCAAGCCCACTTTTAAAATCCACAAGTGAAAGAAGTCCCAAAAAAATAAACAAGCACCCAGGAATGGACCCTGGTTCGGGCCCGACGTCATTATTTTCGTGTATAGGCCTCATCATTAGGAGTGATTATGTGCGTATGTTACTGGACTCTTGTTCCATAAAGGCATTGAACACCCTGGATGAAAGACCAAAAACCGAGTAGCCCCAAAAAAAAAAAAAGAAAGACCAAAAACGAAAAAAGGCAAATGAAGCCCATCCCCGAAGTCAATAATGTTACTCATTCGAATAATACAACATAATGTTCTACAAGATTTATAATAGAGAATGGGAAAAAAAAAGAGAGAAGGAAAACCCATTGACGTCAATAATATTAGGCATACGAATAACAAAAAATAGTGCTAAATGTAAGAACATTGATGAAAAGTTCGATAACAATAAGCTTCAATAACAAAAGTAATAATAATAATAATAATAATAATAATAACAACAATAATATTAATAATTTTATAATAAAAATAAGTTTCACTCCCACGTGGTTGGTGAGTACTTAGTGCGAATTCTGGCGTGAAGGAGGGATGATTTCGAGGGCGGGAGCACGAAATTTGGTATGTATTCCCCACCATCTTGGCGCGGAGAAGGGTTCTCAAAGGGGATCTTCCTCGAAAAATTCGTTGACATCAATCAGTCAACAACAGATGAACCTTTTCGAGATGAACAACTTGCGAGTGAAGGCATATCACATCTCAACCCTTTCATTTCCTCGAAACGAGAATGGAAAATTACGCCTTTAACACTACCATTTCTTTTCAGATTCGTTATGGAGGTTTAGGGTAGTAGGGGCGTAATCGGCAGCAAAATAATAGGGTTGGGGCTACTTCGCTACGATGTGCAGTAAGGTTTAGTAGAATGATGGACAAGAGAGTGAGAATAAGGAATATGCACAATACCATTCTTCGGCGCTTTTTCCAATGATCCACAAAGGGGGGGGGATAGTTGAGTTGGTGTTGGGGGAATTCTTTATAAAGGAGGGGGTTTGGTGACTGATCCAAAGGCACAAAATGTTATACTCACCGAGCGTTGTAGTTGCATATTTTCTTCTTTCTTCTGGTTATTTTTTTTTTTTTGAGTTTCTGTTCTGGAGGTGTGATGGATTCGGGTTGGGTTCCGAATCCTTCTGGGCCGGAAGAAGCATGCGTTGCTGCAGCCCTTGTGCAGCTGAATGGCACTCTGACAGATGCAGGCGCTAACCTCGTCAAGCTATTGGATGTAAGCACCTTGGTTTTTTCTGTGTCTTCTGTTTTGTTTTTTTCTACAACCCTCAGTGAACTCACTCTTTGTTTATTTTATGTATCAGGCTGCTGGCACCATCGCGACCGAGATACGCAATGGCGTAAACCTGGTGGACACATGCATGGATACATTTGTTCGTCCAAAGATGCGTCTGCAAGGTGGCGGCCCTACAGAAACTACGCCGCAAGAAGAGGGTTCTGGGCATGTTGCCATAGGTGTTAATGGGAAAGAGACTCATTCTCAAGTTGTTCAAGGAGCTGAAACATCCGCTGGTCCTATCTCGGAGGAGACGAACCCCGTTTATGTCCCAGATCTTACGCCGTTGCTTCCAGTACTTAGGGGTGAATGCAGCGACGACACTGTGATGATGGGGTCTATGATTCAACTGGAGCAGGTTAGGACGAGAATGGGCGGCGAAAGGGTCCAGCCACTGTCCATCCCTTCGGTGTTGAGGGGTAAGCTACAGGGTCGTCTGGGAGATGAGGTTAACATCCAAAGAACATCGTCTGACGGATGTTATAGGCCAACTAAGATACAAAAGGTGATTGATCTGACTCCTGAAGAAAAGAAACGATCCAACAAGATTGCAGTTACTTTCCCAAGTGTGAGTACTCCTTTACTCATTGTAAGTTACTCTGCGTTTAAAATAAAACTTTTTTTATTTTCAAATGTTGTTCTTACTATGGGATGTTTCTGTTTCAGTTCATCCGATGCAAGTTTAAGATAACACCCCAACACAAGTACAGCTTTACTGAGGCCCAGTATCTTGCATACATTTTCGGAAGCAACCTTGAACCAAATGAAGTACAATTCCATAGGGGGCAACGGAAAATGGATAGGGAGGACCTTGCAACCTTGCTCCTAGGAAATGAGCCATCTAACTACATCATGGAAATGATGGCATACAAGACTGCCTAGACTCAATCTCAGCTACCTCAAACAACACTGTGGTCACTGCCAGTTCACTTCTCGGTTTGTTTCTCCTTCAACATGTTTGTGCTTTTTTTGTTGACCGCACTTGCTGGGTTGTTTTGTTAACGATTGTTCTGTTTCATAACATGTTCATGGCAGGAGATTGTGATTAGTGGCGAGGTCTTCACAGAACGACTCATCTCAATGTTCAAGCCAGAATGGCTTCCTAAGCCAACTCATCTAAGATATATAAGCAAAAAACAACTCATTCAAGCTTTAGTTACGTGTGGTCATTTTATTTTATTTATATGCTCCATCCGTGGTTTTTTGTGGTGTGCCAGATATATGTGCAAAAGAAGGAGATCTTGCAGCATTCCAAGGAGGCTCATTTATACCTTATGGTGGTTGACATCCAAAATGGAAACATCTGGATATTGGATAGCTTTGACTCAAATGATCTAGCTGAAGAGAGGATGTTGGCAGTTAATGCTGTGGTTAGTTTTTTTCTTCCGTTATGAGTTTTTTTTCTATTTAATAGCTGTTATTCTCTCCGGTGACGGAAGCAAGAAGAATGTGAAATTAATGTAATGGGATCAGTTTTGTTGGGGGTTTGGGCCGCTTCATTACTCATGTTGCTTTTTGGGTATTTAGCCCTGTTTTTTGAATATTGGGCCGCTTCATTACTGATGTTGTTTTTTGGGTATTTAACCATTTTTTTTAAATATTGGGCTGCGTCATTACTGATGTTGTTTTTTGGGTACTTAACCCTTTTTTAAATATTGGGCCGCGTCATGACTGATGTTGATTTTTGGGTATTTAACCCTTTTTTAAATATTAGGCTGCGTCATTACTGTGATGTTGTTTTTTGGGTATTTAATCCTTTTTTAAATATTGGGCCGCTATTTAACCCCTTTTTTAACTGACTTATGGGCCTAAACCTTGTGCAGGCTGCAACTTTGGATCGTATTCTGCAAGATGGGTTTCCTGGGCTGAATGTGCTTGGAAAGAGGCCTCCACTTGTTGATTGAAAGCCAGAATTTGTTTTGGGCATCCCAAATATGGGCAATCCGTATGTCATCTTAAATTCAATTTCCCCTTCAAGAGCAAAAAAAAAAAAAATGTACATAAGACATTCATTCATGAACAAAGCCCAACAATGTTGTTTTCTCACCACTACTTGTTGATGTAGTTACAAAGACAAAATCTAGGTTCTCATATGGCTACAAATGGAACATTACTTCTCACTGGGCTCCATCAACCAGTCCAAGGTATGTTTAACGAAACACCACTTATTATTTTATACATCCAACTTTCTATTACTCCTTAACTGAAACACTCTTTCAACATGTACAGAAATTAGTGCATGGTGTGGCAGAGAAGATCAGGCTTGACATTGGCCTGGCACTAGTCACTAAGCATTTCAATGAGTTAAAAGTTGACATATCTAAGCGTGCTGTGGATGACTGGGAAGACAGACGTTCCAAGGATGCAATCCGTCGTTGATAAACTCCCCATGAGGATGAGTTTTCTTTTCCTATTGGTAGATTAGGAATATCTACTAGCTGGCTTGCAATTAGCTTTTCGTTTATAGGATTAAGTAAGTGGTTTGTTCTTGTCAGCATTCCGTAGGGGCTGAAACCTTGAAGTGCTCCTGCGACCATGTTGCTTCCCTTCAGCATTTCATGGTTAAGGCCTCAATAAGCTTGACAAGAACCCCCTTTTGATTGCTTCCCGCTGAGGGACACCTTTTGCTCTGATACATATGGGTTTTGTAATTGCGGCCATGCGAAGAAAAATTAATCACTTTGTCGTCATTAAGTGTTTAACCTATTTTATCCATTCATTCCGTGCACGCCAATTTTAATATCTAAATAATTGTGTGAGATTCACGTTACATTGCCTCAAGAAATCATCGGTGTTTAACCATTTCTATCCATTAACTACGTTCAACAACTTTAGCCATCAGCAACAGATTTTTTTGCTTTGTCATTATCCGTAAACTCTTTTTTTATTGGTAAACTTCACGGATCCAAATCAAGCCCACATAACTGGGCCACATGTCATGTTTAGATTGCCCAAAGGATATTAAATGATTTCGGGCCATGCGAGATACAAGTTTAGAATTGGGCTTCAGACACCTACATGAAAGATAACTCTCTACATTACATGGCCCAAATGGGATCGTCCAAGAGTTGGGCCAAAATGATGGCTAAACGTTGGCATAAATTTCGAATTGGGCACTCAAGAGTGTAATAGCTCCAAATATTACAAGTCCATGTTTTTAATCAAGCACTAATCTCCAACCTACCATTCTGTCACATAACTGATTTACCTTCTTATATATCCATATTGTTCAGATGCATACACATACCATCATAAGTCTTTGGTTATTGTTCCAGATGCATAAAGACATACCTAAATACCTTGGTTTTCAAGCAACCTGGAACAAAACCATGACTGAAATTATAGTGATTCAAATGGATGTACCTAAACAAAGATTAATAACCCAGCACATGTCTCTGGGTTGAGTAACATCAACACTGATATTCATCAGATTTCCTTTATAACTCTCGGCAAAGTTGTTGCAGCAGAGAGCAATTCTCATCCGAATTGCCTTTAGGAACTTATACATGCACAAACAATAGGATACCACAATTGGAAGGAACTTGCATGTTTCAGTCACCACACTAGCAAACATGGCAAGATCAACTCCATCACAGTCAACATTAATTACCACCACATAAGCAAGTGACAACAGACACATAAATCCAGAGACAACAGACACATAATCCGAAGACAACAAAAAAATAAGCAAGTTACAACAAATACATGACAACATCAAACCCATAACAGTCATTCACTATTTACTACCACATAGTCAACAGACACCAAACACAACACTAACAAACATGACAACATGAACTCCATACAAGTTAACATTAATTGGTTATTTACTATAGCATAAAGGCAATCACATTGAAAGGTCCATTGCCGCCGAGTCTCCGTAGTCCTCATCATTAAACATGTCCAACCCTATGTCCTGGTCCCCTCCCGCATCGCACCTACGAGCATTATGTCCAACTTTGCCACATTTCCTGCAGTGTCGAACCCGCCTAAATCTACCCTGCGCCGTCTGAACTCTCTTACCGCAGCCCTTGTGCCTAGCACGCACAGGATCTCTCACAGGCCCATCAACACCAACTGCATTGATATCTATCCTTTCCTTCTGTTTTGCCAACAGAGCTTCCCTCTCCTTGGCAATCTTTCTCTTGACCTCAAAATAATCTTGAAAACTTTGACAACACAACCGAACTAACTCTCTACAGTCATCTAGCATTGCCGCATGCATGGACATGTACGTGGCGTCCGGAATCTCTCCGTCGCGGGCCACTTCGGCAACTCGAGCCTGCTTAGCAGTGTTAGTCCACCGCTGCAACACAAACTTCGACGGGATTATGGTAATATCCAGCGACACCAACACACCGATGATATTGCATGGAATTCCAAATGACTCCATGCACAAGCAAGAACACCTAAAGTCATCATCATCCTCATTCCATGCCACCGTCCAACTCCGCTTCTGTCGGTACATTCCCACCTCAAACAGAATAGAGGAACTTGTCTTCTTCGACGACATAACTCTTACATTGCTTGCGAGCATTAGTACCTCACGAAACAAATTAAACACCTCCTTGGTGTAAATTGTGGCTGCATATGTCTCGATCTCCTCTAATCTAGTCTTCGCCACCGGAACACCGTAGTTTGATCTATAATCGGAAACCAGTTTTCTCCTCCTCATGAATTCCAGATAGTGCTGGAAATGCTCCACAAATTCCCTCAGGTTGTACCCATTATGTATGAACTTACCAATCTACATGTTCAGGGCCTCACACCGTGATGTCGTCTTTAGGCCGGCGAAGAATTTTCCTCGAATATGTGCGTTTGACCACAACTCCTTCTTTTCATACATTTCCATCACCCAATTGTGATCTGTTAGTCCAAACTCTTCCACTGCTTCTTTCCATATCGTCTCAAACTCGTCAATCTCAATGTCCCCCATAAGACATACCCGAATTTCCTCAAGAACCTCGGCATACCAACTCTGGAAGTTGCGTTCCTAAGCAAGTGCCAGCTACACAGACGGTGAGTAGCTTCTGGAAATACCGCATTTATAGCATTCTTCATAGTCAAATCGCCGTCAGTAATGACAGAAAGCGATTGCTTTCCCTTCATAGCCTCAAGAAACCCCTACAGCAGCCACACATAGCTTTCCTCACACTCGTTGCTTAGAATCGCACACCCAAACACTATCGTCCGCATGTGATGATCCACCCCGGAGAATATAACAAGCGGACACTTGTATCTGTTTCGACCATACGTCGCATCAAAGCCCAAAACATCCCCAAAGATGCTAAAGTCATGTTGGCTGGTTCCGTCACACCAAAATATGTTATGCAGCCTCCTTTCATCATCAAGAGAGTACTTCCAGAAGAAGCTTGGGTCATGCCTCTTTAAGGTTTCTAGGTACTGCAGAGTACACTCCGCATCACTTGCTCCCGCTCTCCTTTGGCTGTCAATGACATTGTAAATATCCTTCAACTCAAACCCCCCTGTCTGATTGGCAAAGGCTCGGAAAATTGTTGGTACCCGCATTCCGGCTTTTCTTATTGAGTTTATCTGGTGTAGATCCCCGTCCTTTACTTTCCTGTGTGATTGCATAAGCCCCCTAAGTCTCCAGTCCAGCAATTCATGGCTGTGATTATCTGAGAAGTATTCCACGTACCATCGACCTACTTCTTGGTCAACGTGAACCTTAATCCTGGCAGAACAACCGCAACGTGTTATTAGTCGAGCATCCATTTTCCGGTCTCCCCTTTGCATGTACTTCCCATCCCGCTCTCCCTCACGTGAGCACACAAAAATTTGCCACAATTTCTCTCTGGCAGATCCAGCCTTCTTGCTCCTCCCAATTTTAGACCGCCTCACAGAAAACCCCTTCACACGGCCATACTCATTGTAGAACTCGTAGGCAGCCTGCAAATCCGCGAACTCAAAACGCCTTACGTCCGCCTCTATTAAGCTACCAAAATCTATGGAATCAAAGTCGCCGACACCTTCCACAACAATCACTGATTGCTCCGGCTTGGTCCCCTCCGCATACGAATCCATTTCCGAAGCATAACTCCCTTCAGTAGCACTTCCTGTCGACTCCTGCGCTCCATGCATCATTTAAAAAAAAACCAAGATAATTAGACCCACTGGGGATTTTTTATCACACAAACTTAACCCCTTATTATGATGAATCATTTTTGGAATTGGATAAGAAGGATCATAAGATAACAATATATTTTATTGAATTTGAGTGTGTTTATTTAGTTTAGAACCCATTATGGACTGTATGTATATCGACTCACAGTGCATGCAATTCAAATCACAGAGCTAATCAAATCCATTATGGACTCTATATATATGGACTCACAGTGCATGCAATTCAAATCACAGAGCTAATCAAATCCATAATGGACTCAACAAAGACATTAATCTTCTTCGTCTCTCTAACATTAATATCAGTTTCTAAACTCTGAAGCAGGTTCTGGTAATTCATTCCTTGAAGGCGCAAAGCTCCCTTCTGTCGCCACTTCAACCTGCAACATGAAATAAACATCACATTCCGAATCGTTTTGGAAAAGCAGCCCCCCCTACGGACCAGAACACCCAAACTTCACAACATCGCTTCTCACATTAAACACGAAATAATGACAAACCCATGCCCAAATTTGTTCCCCACCCCACCACAGACCACGGATCTGCCTAATAAATCATAAAATAAAACCTTAACACGTGAGTGCGATTCAATTCGTTACTCACCTCTATTGCTGGGTCTGCCATTTCGAACACCTTCTCACCCTAGTGTGCTCGCCGCCCCCTCCCCAACGGATGTACGCTTATGCTTGCCTCCGTCAGACGTCTTAATTACGATTCGGCGAGCCTCGCCCTCGCCCTCGCACCTTCCTTCGAGTTCTGCCTTTCGAGGAGCAAATGACCTCTGCTGCGACCTGTGAGAGTACACGATCTGGGGTAACTCACCTTATTCGACCCGTTTGGATTACCTTGGATCGGGTTCCAGCGTTGATTAAACTAAATATTTGACTTAATATTAATGCACATTACACGTCAGCTCAAACAGGCTTACACGTCAGCTCTAGGAGGCCATTAGTCCCAATTTTTCAATTTTGCACATTGACCCACTTCTTTCCATATTTATTATACATTAGGCTAGTCCATTAAGGAACGGAATATGCTTTCCCAATGGAAGAATTGTCCTCATAACAGATATATCATTACTTATATAGAATTGAAAAGAAACCTATTTGCATATTGTAGATCGAAAGAGGTGGAATGATTTTGTGATTCAGTTATTATTATTATTATTATTATTATTTTTATTTTGGGCTTGAGCTAAACTTGTTGAAAAGTTCTTGTGCACAGTTTTTAGGAGGAAATTAATTAAACTTTCATGTAGATCTTAAGAGTAAGAAGCATGAGATAGTTGGTTCTTCTTTTCATAAAAAGAAAAGTAATATTAATAAAAATGCACCAAAATTGACGGAACATTTGAAACATGAATTAACCAAGCTCATTATTTTAATCTCACCAAATTATTAAAAAAGACAATTAAGTCTCTAAATAATTTTAAACTTTTCATCTTAGTCTCAAAAAATTTCCAACAAAGACATTAATTCCTATAAATTCAATAGTTCGACAATTGTAAAACAACACAATTTTATTTCCTGTATGTGTATAGAAACTAATTTAATATTTAAATTATGTTTCTGAGAACTAAAATTATCGAGTAAAATTTCTTTTTTTGAACTGAATTTGGGATATTATTCTTCCAATATTTATCAACCTCTAAATATGAAAAGAGATATAAGTAAAACCAAAGGAACACTGGCCTAATATTTTTTTGTTAATTGCTGTTTTATTATTATTATTATTATTATTATTATTATTATTATTATTATTATTATTATTATTATTATTATTATTATTATTATTATTATTCCTTTCCCTAGAAACTAGAAAGAGTAAGGATGATGAAGAAAGGAAAGAGGATGAGGAGCTTAGAGCTTGAATTCGTTTGTAGGTGGTCGTAACAGAATCAAAACGACTACTTCCACTGCAGTTGTACTTAAAGCCATCAACCAGAATATTGTTGACTTCTAATATTAATAGTAACAGAGTTTATTTGGTAGATATATAGGCAAAAGATAAAGATTTAAATTTTATTAGAAATATGTCTACTTATGTTTATATTTTATTTTAAATTTTATAAAAATAAAAGATAAAATTTGTATTATAAAAATAATTATATTTATATTAACTTATATCTATAATGAATAATTTCTTAATAATAATATCTATTACTTTACATTAACATCCATACATTTTCTATGGCATGCACACAAATAATAATATTTTGGTGGTTACTATATATTAACATATCTTTATGCAAAAATTACATTATAAATGTTAAATGGTTAATACTGATAATATCACCTTAAAAAAGTGTCTTAATGAAGATATCAATAAAAAAAAATTCCATATACGTGTTATCATAATAAGAGTAGTATTATTGATATATTATTAGGTTAGGACACCCAAAATTTAAATATTTAAGGTTGCTAAATTAATTTCAAGAATAAAAATTAAGAATTAAGATATTTGAATGGGACTACACTAAATTTTTAAAAAATAATGAAATATGTCTTATCATGATATACAAATATTTAATGAAAAAAATTATCAATATAAACATTATTTTATACAATTTCTCATTATTTATTTAAGTTTTCCTTTTAATGATTATTCAAATAAAAAGAGAAAACCACCGTCAAGGCGAAAATTATTTTTAATATGGCGTAACATGGGGTGTAATCCCATGTTACGTGAGGCAGGTGATGATTTGCGTTAATATGACCCAGTAATTAAGGTTGAGAAGAATCCGTCGCTGACGGATTGTCAACAATGCGTAACTTACGCATTCCACATTTTTTATTTTTTTTTAAATAAATAAATAAATCTGACGGCTGAGATGAAAAAAACATGGAGCATCGTGTGGCTACTAGGCATGTGTAATCCGTTAGGCACGGATTCAGTTTGGAAAAAATTTAAAAAAAATAAAAGGAGAGATCTGACGGCGCATAGGAAACCACGTCTTCAATCGTGTGCCTGCCAAGGCATTTGTAATCCGTCAGCGACAGATTCAGTTTTCAAAAAATAAATAAAAAAAATTAGAAGGAGAGATTTGACGACGCAGATGAAGCCTGGTCTTCAATCGTATGGCTCTCCTTTTAATACAATCCGTCACACATGCATTACTTGTCACGTTTTTTAAAAATACAACTCCCAAACAATGCGTCACACACGTATTGTATGTAAATTTTTACACATCAATTCGTTAGTAACGCATTCTTTATTATTTTTTTTAAAAAAATAATAAAATGACATCCGTCTTTGACGAATTACCTTGGCCATATTAAAACAAAACACACACATCTTCTCATATATATGAAAATCACACATGTGACAGTAATATAAAAAAAAAATCATCCCGTCAAGGTGTTCTTGAAATTTTGAGAAATTGACAAAATAATTTTCAGATATTTACAATAAAATATTTCATAATTATTTAAAGATAGATATGATAAAAATACTCTCAATCAAATATTTTTATCATTTCTTAAATAATTAATAATATTTTTATCGTTAATAAAATTAAAGTCATTTTTATAAAATTTTGAAACCCTTCACCAATCAAATATTTTTATTATTTCTTAAATAATTAATAATATTTTTATCGTTAATAAAATTAAAGTCATTTTTATAAAATTTTGAAACCCTTCACCAAAATATTAATTAAATATTTTGTAATTAAATATTTATGTTTATAATTCTATTTATAAAGATCACTAGTGGGTACTGGGTATGAAGAAAAGGCTATCTGAAAAGACTATACTACCCTTTTATGTTGAATATAGAGCAACCTAGTTGGCCAACACATAATGGAACCACTACCACCACTATAATCCCACAACCCTCTCTAAGCTTTTCTTTCCACACTTGCTTTTACAAACTAGTAGTCTCTCTCTAGAAAGAAGAGAAAAGAAAAAAAAAAAAAGTTGGGTGTTTTTCCCTTTCTCTGAGAGGACTCCATAGCTTTTCCCTTTTTCTATCTCCACTCTTAAAAATCCATGGACACAGCTCAGTGGGCACAGGTATACATACACACACACCAGCAAACACCTTTTTTCTGTTCCTTGTCTGCCTTTAATTTATTTTTTGTTTTCACCTTTTTATTTAATTTCCTTCCATATATAATCATTCATGAAATTTAATTTCTTCTGGGATGCTTGTACTGTGATTTGCTTTTTCAAAACCATCAAATTAATTTTTAGTATTTTTTTAGTTGCAATTAATTAAGTTTAATTTTCACTTTTTCCTTCTCCCCCTAAACTTTTTCAGAGAAGATATGATCAATACTCACAGCTCCTTCCACTAATATTTGTTGCTCCGTCCTTCAATTATTATTAATTATTCTTTTTTCCTCTGCTGAAATTAGTACTTTAATTTCCATTTTTCCCCCACATACGAGTAAAAGAAATAGAAATAAATAAACGATTAAAATCATGAATTTATTTGTTGCAGCTGAAAATAGTGCCACAAAAAAGAAAAACTTTTTCTTCCTTAGCTTTCTTTTTTTTTTCTTTGTTATTTTTAATTTTTAATTTTTTTTTGGCAGCATGGAATTGGAGTGGTTAAAGCAATGGAAGGTTCTTCTCCATCTTCAACAAAACCGGCATGTTCATCATCATCTTTAGAGAGAAGAACAAGGCCAGTGAAGGATCAAGCACTTAACTGTCCACGGTGCAACTCAACCAACACAAAATTCTGTTACTACAACAACTACAGCCTCTCTCAGCCACGCTATTTCTGCAAAACGTGCCGAAGGTATTGGACTGAAGGCGGTTCCTTGAGAAACGTTCCTGTTGGCGGCGGTTCCAGAAAGAACAAGAGAACCGCCACAACAACAACAACACCACCTTCTTCATCATTATCACCACCACCACCACCACCATCATCAACAACCACCATACTTAATAATAGTAATAAGAATCCAAAGATCATCCACCATCAAGGACAAGATCTTAACTTAGCATACCCACCACCGGCGCCTCCTCCGCCGTCACATCACGAGGATTCTGCGACGGAATTTCTGAGAAGTAAGATCAATACTTCAAGGGGATTGAATATGAATTCTTTTATGCCGATGTCGATAATCTCGGATTCTACAATGTATAGTACGGCAGGGTTTGGTGCTCCGATGCAAGAGTTTCTTAAATCTGGTGGTGGTGGTGGTGGTGGACTTAACTTTAGTCTTGAACAAGGGTTTGAGAATAGTGGCGGTGGTGGCGGTTTTAGCGGCGGTTTACAAGGGATTCATCATCATCATCACCATCATGGTGAAGAAGAGGGAGGTGCAAGGGTTTTGTTTCCTTCTTCAGAAGATTTGAAGCAGCAGCAGCATCATCATCATCATCATCAAGTAGAGGTTACAACTACCACGGATTTCATGGAGCAGAATAACAATAGAGGTGCTGATTCAACTACTGCTGCTGCTGGGTTTTGGAATGGCATGTTAGGTGGAGCTTCATGGTAGTCAAAATTACTGTTGCTTTAATTTGCTTTCTTATTATTAATGCTATATATGTATTTAGGGTATTTTAGATTTAATTATGGGGAATCAAAGATCAGAAGTAAAGAAGAAAAAGAGGGGGTGGTTTTTTTTTTTAATTTTAATTTGGTGAGTGGATGTGTTTGTGACTTTGTTTTGGATTGATGATCATCAGGGAAGAACTACTAACGGAAGAAAAAAAAAATTAGGGTATGGTTTATTAATTAATTCTGTTTTAATTTGGCTTTTGTATTATTATTATATTATTAATTAATATTAATCCATATCTCAAATCTCAGTTCTACAAAGCTTGGCTACATGTGTTTGATGTTTGCATTGGGTTAATAAAGCTCTACTATTAGCATCAATTTTAACCATCAATATTAATAATAAATTAAAATGGATAATTATTTAACATTTTTCTGATGTAAATTCAAAAAAAGATATTATTGATGTGAGTTATTATATGAATATTATTTAATTAATTTGAATTAAGTTTTTAGCTACATAGGTAGCTAAGCTAGAGGTGTGTTCATGCAGTTAGATAAGAGCATGAATCAAGTATTCAGTATTGTGTAAGCAGCATTAGCAAGAACATCGCTCGCAGTTTTGTTCTGCAACAGCATTGAAAGGAGGAAAGGATTACCGTCAATCCATTCTTCATGATTATTATCATCTCGTACAATACACACAGGGAGATACTGATATACATATAGAAAATGTTTTCAGTATTTCTAGGAAATCGTACGATACGCAGAGCGCAGGGCCAGATGCATACAGGAAGTGTTTTTCAGTATTTTTAAAAATTCGGTGGAGTTTTTGTGTTTTTAGTCGAATTTATTAATTATATATATATATATATATTAATTTTAATTTAATTTTTAAAAACACTACTGAAAATACTTATATATATAACACAGATTTCTAATTAAGGCTAAGATTAGAGGAAGGGGTTAGTACTTAGTACACCTAATAACCAGTGTGTTAGTCTTATCATATGTAAATTCAACCGTGAAGCTGGGATAATAATAATCATCCATGCTTTTTGTTTTGCATTTAATTAATTAATTAGTTAATATAAAAAAATGTAGTGTTTGGGACATAAAAGTGAGTTGGAATGATGGCTGTCAAATCCTTTACAGCAAAAGTGGTCTCCCTATCTTTCTTTCTTTTTTCTTTTATTTATTTAATTTTTTGGTTTATGAACCGATGAGAAGTGTCAGATCTCAACACAGTAGCTAGCGTCTTGCTCTTTGAGATTCTTCCATTGAAGCAGAAGATTTCAGTGTTAACGAAGCAACCCAAATAGGATCTAACGTGACAGTAATGTGCGACTTCTTTCGTACCACCCATCAACCCTAGAAATATTCTTCTAAATTACCTCTCTACTTAATAGTACACACCAAAATCAATAACTGTCGTTATTAAAAAATATCATATTATAGATGGATTTTTAGATAAATTTTATTATATTTATCGATGAATTTACTTATAATTTGCATAGAAAAATTTAATATGGAGGAATACTACGAAACTTAATAAATTCACAAAATAAACTCTAAAAAACATACAATTAAACACATAATTTACTTTAGCGATTAAATCTAACAAAATCTTCGATCAACATTAATAAATTCACAAATTAAACCTTTAAAAAATTTCAACAAAAAATATCAATATTCAAACTTCAACAAAACTCTCAATTGAAGCTCATTAAACTAAAAAAATTTAACCTAACTAAAAAATCATATTTTTACTAAAATCAAATAAAACTCAATAATTAAACGCTAACAAATTCAAAAATCAAATACCAAAAAAGCTTCATAATTTGAATTTTAATTTTGTATAAATATATATATTTCACTCAATAATCTTAGTATGTGAACTACCTCGTACTTTTGGTGGAATTGATACATAAATTTAAATAAATAATAAAAATATATAATTAACAATAATTGTATTTTTATATAGATATTAGTTTAAGAATTAATTTTGGTGTACACCTTTTTTTGGTGCACACCTCCAATCAAGTCCTAAACGAACAAATTTTTACTACTAGAATGAACAGATTTTTTAAAGCAAACGAGTTCGTGTCAACTATAAAATATGTTTGTTGTATATATAGATTTCTGTTCGTGCACGAACAGAATTTTACTATTAGAACGAACAAATTTTTAAAAGCAAACGAACATGTTTTAAAATCTGTTCATGTTAACTATGAAAATATGTTCGTTGTATATATAAAAATTTGTTCGTTTGGGACTTGGTTGGAGGTGTACACCAAAAAGAGGTGTACATGTAGCATTACCGTTAATTTAATATATATAGGGTAATGCTATTTGAAAAAGTGATTTTGACCAACCAAGTGTAACCAAGTGATTTATTTATATGCTAAATAAAATATTATTTCGGTATCAAATAATATAAAAAAAGTACACATAATAAAATTCTATTTGATACTAAATAATCTTCTATTTAACATAAAAATAAATTATTTAATTGCATCTAAAATCAATTATTCACATAAAATTATTGTTATTAAAAGATATAAGATAAGACTATTCATTTAAAAAAACCCTTTGATAGAGTAATCTTTTCTTCTCTCTCTGTCCATTTGATGGTAATTGCAAAAAAGAAAAACAGTGAATTTAATTTTGTTGAAAGTGGAGTTGCCTTGTCTTAACTATCTAAAGGGTTAATAAACCATTTGTGTGTAATATAGATAGATAGATTATAATTATTTGACACAACACAAATTATGTATATATCCCCCACATGGGCTTCTTTCTTATATTGAAAGCCAAAGAAACTGGAGAGTGGAGAGCTTGACTCCTTTTTCATGAGTAGTGGGGTGTGTGAGAAAGGGTCCTACAAACATTCCTCTTGGTAACCGTGCAAGAATAATATCCCTCACACTCCGCAACGCAAATTCTCCTTCTTCTAACTTCTAACAATACACCCTTCACCTTAACCTTATACACTTTATTACTGTTAAAATAATTAAAAAAAAACCTTAAACACTTTATTATTATTATTATTATTATTATTATTATTATTATTATTATGTGCCTCTCATCTACTGAGGTAAGTCTAACGTGTTAGCCATATGTATATGATGTTGGTAAAAAGTAAGTTAAAAATAGTCACTATATATTTGTATAAAAATATATGTATTATTTAAATTATTTTAAATATATATTTTATATTTTAATATATATTTTATGATTATTAATTAATTTCTTTTATACATTTAAGTATAATATTCTAATATATATAGTACAATTAAATTTGAGGGATTAATTGCAACTACAACAATATAAATATATTCTGTAAAAATTACGGAGAACCCATTTTAGTTAAGCAATTTTAAATATTTTTTAGTATTTATGATATAATTAGGGAGAATAATTTATGATTTAGAATTTAAAATAAATAAAATAATTAAAAAAATTTAATTAACCATTTAAAACTGGATTATATATCTAGACACTTATTCTATTTGATGATGCATATGCATGTAGCATGTGATAACTCTATCAAAATATAATAATCACTATATTCAGCAAACCAATTTCGAAAAAAAAAATAATAGCTAATATTTTTTTCTTAACAATCAATCAGCAATCTTATTTATATTATTATTGAACTAATATTATTATTTTGAATTTATATTCTCTATTATTTCGGATAAATTTTTTTATTATTTTAAATGATAAAGTTTTAGGTCGTTTTTATATGAAGTCACTATATTAATCCCAGCAGATAACAATGGTTAACCGTCACTAAATGATGATTGGCGGCAGTTTTTATGGCCGCTCGTATAATATGCTGCTAAGTTTTTGAATTTTGCGGCGATTTGGATCAAATCGCCGCAAAATAGATATATTTTTCTACTGTTTTAAAAATTTAGCGGTGTTTTTTGAAATTTTTGTATTAAAAAAATAGAACAAGCTTACCTACATAGTTATACATGCTAATAATTTATTTACCAAATTAAAAGAGATACCATTATTGTAATGTTGTAGCATCCCTAGTGTACCATGAATGAGTACGATTTATGAGTCTTATCAGTTCAATAAAAACTAGCTAGCATGTTTTAAATAGGTGAGGTTTCGCGACCATTATACCAGCGATTATAAAAAATCGTCGCTATTTATCGAATTTGTAATTATATGTGTTTTTTTTTATCTTTTATCAACAATAGCTAAAGCAGAGGTTCGAACTTGAAGCCTCTATTAAGAAAAGGAATAAATGTTATTTAAATTATAGTTTATTGATATGTTTCTTTTTTATTGACTTATTAATTGATATTTTATTAATTACTTATTATTTTTTATATTAATTAAGGCATGGTTACAACTTCACATCATGATGTAAGGCAAATTAAAGCACAAGCTAGCCACATGATCTACTGTAAGTATATTTATTTATATATAATGAGAAATCAATTCTGATGAGAACAATTGAGCAGATCAGATCAAAACAATGAAATCTTTGTATATAGCTAGCTAGTATTATATATGTAGGAGAATGTGCAACATTTTAGATTTGCGTGGGTTATGTTGAGATATATCCTAGAAGAACGAGTCTCCTATTTCTAGGGTTTTGAAAATATGATATGATTTAGCATCAGGCTATCTACGTTATTGAAATTCTCATTCCTATATAGCTTATGACCGAATCATGTAATATGGAATTAATGTAATAATTTCATCAAACCCTAGACAGAGAGTTATGGCTAATGCCTTTTATTTTATTTTTTTTTAATGAAAATACCAAGATTATTATTAGGGTTTGGGTCTACGTAGTACTATATAGACATGGACCTAATTACATAAAAGGACAGAAAGGGTAATGATTTAACATAGGTGAGGGACCATATATGAGGAAGCAAATAAAGCAGCTGCATCATTTATTCATTTTTTTTCTAACGGAATCATGTAAAGAAATGTACACCATTGGGATTGCCTCGTAGCTATTTGTTTGCTTACATTTGGAAACCATTTTAATTCAAGTCAAGGTACAACAGATTTATATACTGCGAGATTTTTTGATACAGATATAAATAGTATATATATAAATTTTATTAAAAATATATAAATATTTATATTTATATTTAGTTTTAATTTACATGAAACATAAAAAGTAAAATTTATATTTTATAAAATTATAATTTTATATCAACTTATACTTATATCGAATAATTTATAATATATTAAACATATAAGAATGACCGGCTTATTTATTTACCTAACATATACCTTAGCCTCTACTATCTGCTACTTTGATTTGTGTTATTATGTAATCTTATCTTTCACAATCGAATTGCTTCGTTCCTACTTTCCTTTCTGGTTGAAAAGAAAAGAGAAGTTTGGAATAATTGCGTGTCATACACATGTACCATTTAATGTGCCACTTGAATTAACTATGGGAAATTAACAAGGTCCTTAATAAGCAGAACTAGAAATTTATATATAAATAATGTTAGGTCTACATTTATTTTATCTAATTAAATTTAATTAAGTTATTAATTTTTATATTTAATAAAAAAAATTATTTTGATATTAAGTAACACAAAAATTAGTACATAAATAATTGTGTTTGACATAAAAATAAATAATTTAACAAAATAGATATATGCTAAGAATTATTATTTATATGTTTAAAGGTTAAATAGAAGTTCAACAAATGTTGAAGTAGATTTAATAAAATCGATATATTTTGTTATTTTTTTTTAACAATTAGTCATTAATATTAAAAATGAAATCAGGGTGTTGTAGAAAATGTTGCAGATGTTTCTAATTGTTGGAAATTTCTGTGTTATGCTGATTTGGTGAGCAATTTTTAGTCTATGTTCTGATTTAGAGTATATGAGTTTTGTTTTTATATGTTGGTGTGTTTAGAATTGTTTAGTATATTTATGTTTTATGTTTTTTTATTTACTCCAATGTACTCTCATCTTTTTTTTTAATTGAGAATTTGAATTATAAAAAAATGTTAATTAAAAATATGGTATTAAGTATTTTACTAAAAGAGTTGAATTGATGATTAAATATGCTGGCTAAAATTAATTAAAATTGTTGATTACACAAATTTTATTTATGATAACCTCCAATATAACTAACAATAAAAATAGTTTTTAATTATTTAAAAATAAAAAATTCTAATTAGAGATATTTGTATCATATTTGTCGCGTAACAAAAATATATTTTTATTATAATTTTAAATAATTTAAAAATTATTATTAATACAATTATATGTCATAACAAGTGATTTATACCCAAGAATTTAAGCCTAATGTATATTCCTATCAGCATGGAGAGAATCTAAGCTAACTAATAAATTGCATGTATGATGTGATGATGGTGACCTATCAAATGAAAATGAAGGAATGTAATTGCATGGAGAAGGTAGGTGTTCATCTTTGCGTTAGCGAAAACTCGTGTGCATCTAATAATTAACTTTCATCTACTCAGATAATTTAGGCTAAATATTTAAGAGAATGATTTATAATTTCTATCTATACTTTCTAGTGTTAATTAGTAGATAGCATTTCAAAATTAATGAAATTAATATCACTTATAAGAAATAAATACATATGGGGGTATTTTGTACATCCGAAAATAGTGCTACGGACCAACATTGAGGAGTCATTAAAGAGCCAATAATTAAGTTATCATCCAAAATTTATATGAGTTATGGTTGAGTTATCATCCATAACTCATGTATCAAATGATTAAGTTATGATTCAAGATTTATATAAGTTATCATCCGTAATTATCACTACAAGAAAAATGACTTTTAATAGCCACTAATTTTAATTTTAGTGGCAATAAAAAAAGCCACCAATACATTTATCGGCAATTAGACATTAGTCGCCTTATGCTTCGTCGCTAAAATGTTTTAGCGGCCATTTTAACTTTTGCCGGTAAATGTCATTTTAATGGCCGCAAAAAACATATACCTTTTAGCGGCTATTTTCCCGACAATTTATATGGCCGCTAAAAGTAACTCTAGAATTGTAATTTTTTTTAACTTTTAGTAGCCATTATTATTGCCGCTAAATCCTATTTTACCGGCAATTTATATAGCCACTAAAAGTGATTCTAAAATTACAATATTATTCACTTTTTAATTGTCATTATTATTGCCGTTAAAACCTTAAACAAAAAGGAATTAAAAGTGATTTTACACATTTCTTCCCTATAATTATATTGTACTCATTTCTTCCCTGTAATTTCAATATTATTTTTCCCAACAATTATTATTATTTGCACATAAAAATTACAAAATAAAATATTTCATAAAATTTACAATATCATCAGTAACAAGTCTATACAAAATATTACAAATAGGTAGTAGGAGGTTTTGCACCTTCTTCTGTAGATGTATTTCACTATGACAGTTAAGAATCACACTGGATGAACAATTATTTCCAACAAAGAACACCTAACAAGTATTAAAATAGACTAAATTGGCAAATCATCATCCAAAAAACTCAGCTGCCATGATCAGCGTTGGCCTGGAAAGAACAATCAGTTATTACGGTAGAAAAGAGCTCATTGTTCAACTAATCAAGAAAAAAGTCAGATTAAAAACTAATTGCAAATTAATATCCATGCACAAGAAAAAATATTGCAAATTTCAAATTAAACCAAGTTTTATCTCTTACTTTTTTAAACGGTTTTAATGGCCTGAAAATGAGAAAATAAAATCAAAGTTAAAGTATAATTAGCCTTTTTTCCACTACTAGTTCCAATTTCGATACATACTGAACCAGGAATCTAGCATCAATAAAAGGGAAAAGAAATAATCAGTGTACATTTCAAAGAAAAAGTATTATCTTTACATTCTATAAGATTAATCCATGACCAAATTATCATGGCTACTCCAATAATATGTTACCTTGCTTTCTCATCACTCAAAATCCATTTATATAGTGTACATGTCTTATCTTCTCCACAATAAAATCAGTAATACATATCTCTCTCTTGGGGCCCTCTCTTATTTGACTTTTAAAACTAATTTTGTTGGTAATGCAAAAGTGTGATTATTATTCTGAACTTGTGAACTTCATATCTAGTTTTCTATCTAACAGTTTTTTAGAGGAATATAGTAGTTAGATTCATTAAATCTAGAACATACATGAGATGAATTAGCCTTTCCACTCTGGTAGAGATAGAGGGGGGAAAAGAAATAGAGATAGATAACATAATGTTAATTCTAACTAGTTAACAGTAAAAATGCATAATTAACATCCTCAAAAAAATTTTAAAACCTTCAGATCAAAGTCTACCTCTAGATGAATTGGCCTTTCCACTCTGGTAGTTGTTGGATCACAAGCTGCATTAAATTAAAATGAGCAGAAAATCAATCAATATATACTAACTACTATTCTATATATAGTTCCATATAATGATCCAAGAGTTGAGAATGACGAACCGCTCCGGTTGAATCTGATTTTCCAACAGTTGCTTGACATGCTAATCTCCAATTCTTTGGTTTCTGGTAAAATGAAAAACCCAACACAAAATATTATTAGCAGAGTTCAGTTCAGAGACAAGTATCTGCTAGAAATATAACTATTCAAATCCATTATTCACCCTCTTGAGATGCTCTTTCTCTTTATCAGTGCGAGGATTAAGAAGGCCCCAGTTTCAATAACCTAACACCAATTGTAAAATAGTACAAATCAATCAATAGTAGTTGACAACATGTTAAATTCTGCAGTAATAGTATATAGAGATGAAATTCAACTCGACCATACAAGTGGCCCAATTTCCTAAAATTACAATATTTACACTAATTAACATAACTTGAAATTAAATCAAAAGGGATATTCCAATAGCTTATCACACAAACAAAAAGGAATTCAGATTTTGTTTTACACTAATCAATATAACTTGAAATTAAATCAAAGTAAAAAAAAAAGAAGAGTGTTGTAGCTTACTTGGTATTAGCTTTAAATCCAGTCACTTGAACCTTGAATCTTCTTCTGTCTCACCTTCACCAGTACTGTATCAAGGCCCACACGTTTTCCAGCTTCTATATTCCTTACACTGTCCTGAAAGAACAACTGAAAATGATGTCTTTGTTGATGCTATTTGATTTGATATATTTCCACTGGTTCAAGGTAGAATAACACCACAATAAACTTTTTTAATATCATCTATGATGAATTAAAGAATTCAGTTTATATGTTACCAAAAAAACATATTCAATTATATTATTGTTCATCAGAATTAACACATATATGATTGCACATAACAGTGAATTATAGTTGGAAAGACATTAAAATGTTTTTAGACTTAACCAAGCAGGGGCTACTTTGGTTATGGTTTTTCCTGCATATAAAGGCAATGGTGCATCCGGTGTGAATAGTTTCAAAGTAAAGAAACAGTAGCAAGCACAGGAAGCCATAAAAAATATCAGGCACAATGCTATAATGTGAACAAGAAGACTCTAAAACACAAAGCACAATGAACACTACAAAACACAGAGCACAATGCATTTTATAACATGGATCAAATACACTAAAACTAAGATACATAATAATAAAAATGTAGAATGAGGGGGAAATAACATTATCTTGTTTATAATACATAAATTAGAATCCAATCCATAGCTGTAATAGTAAGAAATAACGGAGGATTAAAACGCTTATAGAATCAGACAACCAGAAGTTGGATTAAAAAGTTGTAATGCTTCAAAAGGCACAATTGCAGATTTAGAAGATAGTTCATGACGCACCAGATTGTTATATATATAAAGACATCAGAGAACATCAGAAAAATGCAATCAAGAAGGATTATGCAATTAGAAACCAAATCAAATTAGAAATATACACAAATTCACAAAACCTAATTACAAACTAAATCAAATTAGAAATTAGAAATATGCACAAATTCACAAAACCTAATCAGAAACTAAATCAAATTAGAAATATGCACAAATTCACAAAAACTAATTAGAAATCAAAACAAATTAGAAATATATGAGAACAGTACCGGGAGAAATGGCGGAAGCAAAAACGATCTGAGAAGAAGATCTGACACGAACACCGATCTGAGAAGATGATGGAAACAAGAACGCGTATGACTACAGGATGATGGCGGCCGACGATGGAGTTGGCAAGGCCTACGACGGCGTTGATCGACGACGGAGGAAGAGCTACGGTGGTGGAGACCAAAGAGCAACAGTGCTGAAGAGTAGACTGCAACGGTGGCGCGTGTTTCTTCTTTCTCTCTTTTTTTCTTTTAAAACGTTAATTTTGTTTACATAAGAACATTATTTTGATATAAGGAAGTTCAAATTAAAAAAAAATATATATTAACATTTCCGGTGGCAATAATGACAATGGCCGTTAGCAATTTACAGAAATAAGAATTAAAAGTATAAAATATGTAATAATTTAGTGGCAATATTAACAATAGCCATTATAATATATGATATTAGTGTCAAATATACAATAGCCACTAAAACATAAGTTAAATAATAAAAATAGTGGTCATTATCTTATTGCCACTAAATATCATTTTTCTTGTAGTGTATGTTTGGCTCCTGCTATTGGTTATAATGCATTGATTCTCTAATTTTTTTTTTGAAATTCAAAAAACACACCACATTATTAATCATCAGTAACATAATAGAAACACTTTCACGCTATCTTTAGCAAAGAAATCCTATCTAATCTAAGGGCAAAACTAAAGTATTTAACGACAAAACTAAAGCCGCATTGTTTCATCTAGTCTAACCTTGAATGGTGGGTGCTAGGTCACTAACGACGATGTAAGGATGGTGGATGGAGTAACTTGATGTAAGGGATAAAAGACTTAGGCAATGCAATTTTTTCAATTTAAGGAATAATTGTGATCTTATTGAAATTCCGAAGACTTTTTTTTAATGCAAACCCTCAATCTTAAAAGTAAGGAACCAACGAATCACTTTGAAGTTTAATTCTGAACTTGCATGTATAATAATAAATACACATGGAATGCAAGATGCTAGTTTAATTTACTTTTGTGCAGTATGAAATCATTCACATTAATCTTTGAAAAAACGATAAGATGGACCTAAGCAAGAAATATTATTACAGCACGACGACTAGATTGTACTGCATGCCGACTATAAAAATATAAAGCTCAATGAAGTAAGGTAGTGATTTGAAACTTGAATGAATAACATGCCCATTTTTAGCAAGAACAATCCTAACTTGGTCTTCAACGGAGTCAGTGATTGCTCAACTCTCAAACTTTCCCTCTCTATGTTCAGAAACTTTGCCATGTTATAAAATTCAACAAAAAAGTGTTCATGTACTTTAAAACCCAATTATTAAATTAGCTACTATGTATTAATTCACAGATTAATATTTTCATTTTTAGTATTTAAAGTTTTAAAATTTTTTAAGAGAATAAGTAAATACAGTAAAACTTTTAAAACAAAATATTATTGAAGATAAAAATTTAAAAAAAAAAAGTATTTTTACAAACCAAATAGGCTCTGACCTCTGGGGTTTTGTTTTCAGTGTGTTGATGGATTTTCTTTTTATAAGCTTAGAATTTTAAAAATAAAATCAAAAATGGTGCTGTTTTTTTTTTGGTCTGGGAAATGATGCTGTTAAAATTTCAATGATTGTAAATAGGACAGGTCCAGATGTAAATTATAGTTTGGGCCTAAAACCCAAATTGTAGGCTTCTTGTAATTGGAATTACTTTATCTACTTTTCTAACCAAAAACACAAAATTTTCTCTTCTCTTTTTGCATATTGCAATGCTACAACTTCATAGTCAAGGGAAGCTCTGCACAACAGCACAAGCATAATTGAACCAAAAAAAATAAGGGAATAAAACAGAACAAAAAAAAATACATTTTCTAGCACAAGTGGCAACTTGCTTGGGTTGTTTAAATGTTTAGTTTTGAGTTTCAACATCGGAGGCGATATGTATACACAAGGGAATGTGGTCACATCAAACCCACCAAAAGAATATTTGATAAGACGTAAGAAATTAGTCTGAACGTGCAAGGTCTATAATACTCTCCTAAAAGAACATAACAAAAATAAATAACCAATTCTATAATAAAGGATGATATTTTCTATTTTAGATAATTAATAAAAATAAAATATTAGAAAGATTTTTTATTTTTTCACTATTTTTCTTTTTCCCAGTGCACCAAAATAAATAGGTGCTAACTGCCAACACATGGTCATTTGTAATCTTCGGTTTTAATCTTGAGAATGACATGGAATAAGCTGTGTTTTTTTTTTTTTTTTTTGGTCTGGGAATAAGCTGTGTTGAAATCATAATTGCTCAAACAAGATTATCTCCAGGATTATTATCAAAACCATCATAACTATGGTTCTATTTTAAAAGTTAAAAGTTTTCAAATAAATAAATGACAGCCATAACCAATTTAGATATACAACATTCCTAGTTAATAAGTTGCATTTAGTTTTGATAATAGAATAAAACATGACATGGCACTAAAAACAAAGACAAATAATAAAGACACACAAATTAATATTTTATTTAGGAATTTACGGGGCACATATTAAAATTACAAATTAAAATTTTTTTATCAAAAATATAAAAAATTTAAAATTTCAATACATTTATTTTATATTAGTTAAATGTAAACATTTGAAACCTTCATTAATAGTAAACTTATTATATGTTATTCATGTTAGTTAAATCCTTTATTTAATAATAAACTAAAGTACAAGTTACTGATTTAAGTTCATTGTGAAACAAAATTATCAAATTACACCAATTTATTAAAAATGATTAGATTGCTCCGCTTGTTACAACTCTATAGAATCCGCGGCAGGGTGAAATGTATTCAGAATCTATTGGACCCCACTGTGAATTATGTATAAATCAAGGATACAAAAAAAGTGGCAACTTCCCACGAATTCTGAGCAATTAGCTTGTTAAGTCCTGTGGTAGCCTTCCTTGATTCCTCATTTGATCATTTTCTAAAATTCTAGAGAGAGGAAGTTAGAGAGAAGTTAGAAAAAACACACATGGTGCAACCTACCTTCGAAGAGATCGTCGTCGCCGACAGAGATATAATTTACTGGCTCGATAACATTTCGCATGTTGCCAGAGATATTAATCGATTGGTACGCTTTATATCTCATGCATTTATTTGAATTCAAAAAGTTGTATATTTTAATTAATTTATGGTTAAACTAGCATAATAGTATATTGATAGGTTGAACTAGTTTAGGGTTTAGACTCTTGCGTTATAAGGTAAAATTAAAAGTGCTTGTTAGAGTATTTATTAATTTATTCAGTATTTATAATTGTTTTAGAATATATTGAAGTTGTTACGACTCTAATAATTATTTTGAATTGGTTTCGATTAGTTAGAATTCATAATTATTTTAGATTTAGAAGTAGTGTATGTCTTTTTTTTTTGGTGAAATTAGGTCGTCACAGAATTGCCTTGTTTTGTAATGTTTAATTAATGATTTATTCCATGAGTTTAAGTCGTCCCTTCTTGTGTTGCTATTTTATGTGAATGTCGCTATATATGTAGTAATTGTGCATCCAAGTTAATTCCGAGTTATCTCATTTTTAATAGGATGTTGACAGTGGCTCGATGAGATGACGGGAGAGAATGTTGTTGCGACTTGGTGGGCCGCAGTATGTCCGAGGGCGGTGGTCATCGTAGAGGTTGTAGGGGGCGATGACGAGTTGGAGAGAGGGCCCCCTCAGCTTAGCCACAGGGTGGAGCGAGCAGTAGCCAGACCCATTAGGCAGGGCCGAGCCAAGAGAGCGAGGTGCCCCCTACTCCTCAGACCCATTTTGGCGACAACACTCTCAGGTTCAAATCATCATCCCAAGCATTCTTGGCAGGGCTCAGCAGCCTAGGGTTTTAGGACACATTGCAGCATATATTATTCGATAAGGCTTGAGTTTGATGGGAGTCAGGGTCAGGTCCTGAACAACCCTGCTTCAGCTCCATCACACCTGTTTATGGCACTCGTCGGGACACCTCTGTCAGCCTACATGGGAGATCATAATGTCGAGGGTTCGGAGCCTGCATCAGCACCGACACCAAAGGACCCGCCCACAGATGGGGTGCAGATGAGGGAGCTGCACTGATGGGGAGATGTCGTCGAGTTTAGAGATGCAAAGATTGTGGGACAGAGGAGCACATGTAGAGTAGTGTCTCATGTGTATGGTTTTTATTGTGCCGTGTTACTTTTTATATTAGTTCTTTTTTACTTTTGCTTATGAAACACATGTGATGTGTATTATGTTTAGGGAATTATGGGATCTTTATTGTATATATATCTATCGTAGTGTGGTTTATTTTGATTATGGTTATGACACTTTAATGAATTTTTGATGTTTATGCATTGTTCAATGAAGTATGTTATTTAAGTTTGTCACAATAAGATGAAAAACATATTACATGCAATATAATAAACTACACAGATTCATAACATTATAACAAATTAGAGTTTCATACATCGTTAGATAGTTCAAGACTTCTTTTACGAAGGCAAACATAAGTAAACACAAAGTGAAATAGAAAACATCCTACATGACATATGAATAATATAGAAAAACAAAATAAAATCACCAGTAGAAACCTAAACACCATCATCAACGGTGGATCCTCTCTGGTCAAAATTCATCTGAGTGTGTCAGGTCAACCTGTCTACAAAGACCACATCGCATGGGCTTGTTCGGGTCCACATCATCCATGTTCATTCTAATCCGCACGGTCCTAGGACGACCAGCCCTTGCTGTTCTCGTACGGGGGTCTGGGATAATGGTGGGACCACCATATGGTGGTCAATAACCCTTCAGCACGAGTGGTGAAAAGCCTAGTCGGTACACACTAAACACCTCTGTCATCCGATACAAATCATGGACATATGAAGCCCAGTTCACCCGAGAGTGTGCACAACATGTAGCCGCGTGTATACATGGGTCATGAAGAATCTGAAAAGAGCCACAATCACAAGTGTGATCACAGAGATAGACCTGATACGTACCAAGTGAGAAATCGCCTATGAGACTCTTCTGGGTCGCTTCAAACTCAAAGTTGTGGCGATAAAAAAACATCACAACAAAGCACCTCGAATTCCTCAGGTTACGCTCCATGGCACCCAAGAACGTCTAGGTGAACTGGTGTCCTACACCCAACTGTGCCTCTACCTCCTGTCCTCTTCTAACAAAGAGCTCAGCAAGTCTAAGGTAAGTTGACTTGACCAACGCCATGACAGGGAAGTTCCTTGTTCCCTTCAGAACATAGTTAATGCACTTCGAGATGTTGGTGGCTATATGACCAAACCTGCGACCACTGTCTATGTATTATGCCTAAGCCCATTGCTCCTTCTCCATCTTCCTAGTCCACTCATCCATAAACCTATCATCAGCCTCTAGTAATCTAAACCAATAATCGAAATCAATCTCGCTCTTTGCATATATGGCATTCATAAGCAGCTTCTTAGCCACAACAAACTTGAACTTCAGTGCAAAGTTTGCTCCAACATGCCTTGCGCAAAACACATGATAGGCCGAATGGGGAAGCTACCCACAATCAGGATCCTCCAAGGAAGCTTTTATGTCGTTGTGCCTATCACTCAAAACAAGAATCCTTGGCTGCGGCGTCACACGCAACCTCAAATAACTTAGGAAAAACTTTCAAGACTCCGTATTCTCACCCTCAACAAGTGCGAATGCAACAAGCAGGATATTAGAGTTCCCATATTGTGCAATAACGAGCAATAAGTGTCCCCCATACTTACCAAACAAATTCATTTCGTCAATTCTAACAAGAGGCTTGCAATGCTTAAATGCTTCCACACATGGAGTAAATGTCCAAAAGAGGCGCTAAAAGTACTTGGTGGACTCATCCACCTCACCACCCACCGTAACGGGGCAAGTCTATAGGATCGCCACACTGTCTGGCATAGTGAGTTGAACCCCAAGAACCAATATGGTATCTCCGTGTATGACTCCTCCCAATCCCCATATATGAATGACATGACTTTCTGCTTTGTCATCCATGTCTTTCTGTAACTCGGCAAGAACCCGTAGCTTGATTGTGTCGCTGTTCGAAGAACCTTGATCGATACCAAGGCATCTGCCCTAATCAAAGGAATGATGAAGTCACAAATCACATGATAATCAAGCTGTCTGTAGTCATTTGAGATATTCGTAGCCAAACATGTGTGTGGTCCATTGTACCTTCGCACCTCCCACTGATCCTTCCTTTTCCGTAGTGTAAGCCTTATAAGCCAAGTGCTCCCTTTCCAAATTCCTTGCACTTCCCTAGGTACTTCGCATGATCAGACTCCATCACCTTATATTCTACTCCTCGACGGATGTTGTAGTTCTTCACCGCAAGGACGACTTCCTCTTTGCTCTGAAAGGACTGTCGAACTTGAAATTCAACTGGAATATTCGAACCTTTTGAGACATATACATCGTTACTAGAATCACCATCCCTCCAACTTGGACTAGACAAGGCATCCAAGTTAAGATTTGACAAGTGAGGCGCGTATTGCTGAGTACTCGAACTAGATGTGCCTCCCGGCTGTGGTGGAACAGGACCGCGTCATCGTCACTAGCACCCTCTATGAACATGGCCTCCTCATTATAATCGTCTTGTCTCAAAGCCTCTTCGGCATGAGGATTTGGATCTGGCAACTCTCTCGCAAGCTTGTGTGGATACCAGCTGCGGAGTTGCTGCCATCGAAACTGCAAAAGAGATGGGATCCCCTAACTTATTACCACCAGCTGCCGCTTCAGGTTGCAGGTTAAAATCAAACGACGGAGACGTAACCTACCGCACGTCTGTCTCATGTTGAATCCCAGGCCAAGACAGTCTCCCGACATTTACATACTATGGGTTCAGAGCGGAACGGCCAAAGATTGCAAGCGGATCAACTATCTCCATATCAACTATTTCCATAAAAAGCTATGTCGTTCAAACCTCTGGGAACTGTCTTCGGCAATGAAACAATATTTGCAGATCGCCATCCCCTGCAACAGCAAAACAACCATACTTCATCCCCTAAGACACAACAAAAATCGAAATTCGATAATATATCATATTACCCTGTTTCCTTCCATCCAGACCAATCTTCCTAAGAATGCTACGTTACAGATCCACTAATCTTGTTCTACTAGTGATGAACACGTTTGTTTGACTCTTATCAGTAAATTTTACACTCTCTCCGCTTTTGTATATAATCCTTCCATCATGGTGCACGAGAGCTACAAAACTCTTATCACTTTCCACATTTCTTTTTCACTATATTTGTGATTATGGTAAACATCCCCTTTTATACTCTTTCAAACTTGTAGCCACCACACAGCCAAACAGAATCCGTGGTAGGGTGCATCTTTTTCAAATGAAACTCAAATCCGTAACACCCTGCTGCGAATTCTTCCTATTCAATCATAGCAACTCAAAATCCGTGGCAAGTTGTGGCATTTCTTATAAACCAAGTCACCTACCACAAATTCTATATAAATTGGCAAAACAGAACAATCTGACTATTATCGAGAGAATAGTGTAAATGAGTAAATCATGAATACCTTTAATTTAAATAAGTAACTTGCCCTAAACTAAATATAATATAAAATAAATTACAAAATATCTAATTTATCTCTATAATGTATCCTATTTTTTCGCTTAGATAAAATTTAGAAAAAAAAAATATAATGATAAAAAAATAAAGTTAAGAAAACTTTGTTACCATAATATAAAAAAAATGAAATCCTAGTTTATGAAAACACAAAATACACTGATTCAATATCCGAAAAAATCACAATGTGTTCAAGTCTAATATGCCAAACATGATTTTATGTCTCTCTACATCTTGAACTTAACATCATGTGCTTGTAAACATAGAATCTCTATATCCTAATTCCATTCTTAACATCATTATACAGATACTTGTAAAATGCCATAGTTTGCACCAGATTTCCACATACCAGAAGATGAATACACAAATTTAATAGCCAGGAATAAACAGATTTATCTTACAAGTTCAATCGTAGTCACATGTCACAAGGGAATAATGCAAGTTGGAGACAAAACAATGACAAATTTCAAATTGGGTAAGGCAAGAACGAACTTCCTGTACAAGACGACCATCACAAACCATGAATGAACCTAAACATCAAAGACGATCATCGATCGTGTAGGGCCATAGAGTTCGTAGTAAGGGAGTGCTACCAGTTCTCCCTAACTATTTTCGACTTTTCGAGTATGAATTTCCCTTCCTTGTACTTCTGGGATGCTTCGTAAGCTCTTTCGTACTTCCAACCTAAGACCTCACGGCAATCGCCACAATAAACATCGGCGACGGTGTGAAGGCCGGTTATGAGATGCCTGTCTTCTTTTGGTCCTGTGACAACATTCATGGCGTGGGAAAAAAGAAAAGCTCGGCCGTTTCTTCCCTAAGTTATATCAGAAGAATATCAGAACATGATCATTTTCATGCTTTGATTGCTTTCACAAGATGTAAAATCAAACAAAAACGATGTTGAAATATCAAGAACAACATCTAAGGTTCCTAGACTTGGGATGCATGTGAATTCCAAATGAAAATACAGACATCCCTTAAGCATTGTTAAAATCAATAATAAGCACAACAATATATAGATAGAGAATTTAATTTTGATGTAGTGTTAGTGTAAACAGTTTTACAGTACATCCAATTACATAGCGTCCCGTTTACAAAGATAAGTACCTTTTACGTTGACCACGTGAATGATCATCTAAAAAGAACTGGTGTAATTGGATGATTGTGTAAAACGTTTTACACTGTCGGGACATCAAAATTAAACTCAAATAACTTCTACTTGTGCATAACTTTGTGTGGACATAATACACGATAACCATTTGATGTTCGGAAAAGACAGTTTCAAAAGAATTTAAAATAATCAAAATCATGTTTATTGGCTGTAGAATGGGGAAGTATGTCATCCAAGAACCATGTTCATATATCATGCCCCGCTGTTGCCAATCTTCACAATCTTCGCGATGTGTGGCTGTGAAAATGCCTCTCTAACACATTCAACAAAAATCATCCTTGCTATGATGATAACCAAACATCGAAAATCAGAGCGAAAATTGGCGCCAAGAGACATATAATGCAACTGTCGTTTTCCGAACAGGCAAAATAATTGATTGTAAACAATGTCTTAAGCATTGCCAACCAGAATCGACACTATCACCATCAAACTATACCACATGTTTAGTACTAACTACACATTAGAAATTTAGAACTTAGGAGCCCCACCTCACTCTAACAAGCATGAAAATGTTAAGTTAACTTGGAGCATAGTAATGAATCAAAAAATTCATCAGTGCTGACATATAGATTATGATGGATAGATTCTATTAGTTCCTATGATTAAGAACCTTTCCTTTTCCAAAATTGAGAAATGTACATTGTTGACTGAACCACAGAATTCACAGGGTTACAGTGATTCACTGCATTCCCAGAATATTTTCCACTCCTGAAATCACCCCACTCTTCCTAGCCTTATCACAAAACATTCTAGAACTAATGATAAAACCTAAAAAAATATCATCAAATTCAGCTACCACTGCCTTAAAAAGAAGGAAAAAGAAGAGAGTAAAGATAAGTGAAAGAACATAAAGAGGAATGAATAGGCAGTTTCAGATGAAGAAATTTCACAAAGCAGCAGTAAAATTCAATTAAAATTCACATCTAAGATGTAAGAATAAGTAACATTCTCATCAAAATATAAAGGTGAGAAAGGGGCAAAGAAAAAAGAAAAAAACAAAGGAGAAAAAGGATTATTGTTCACCTGAAAAGCCTTAGAAATGATATCATCATGGAGTGAGACATGGTTTCTACAATTGCAGCAACTGTACAAGCGAGGCCCTATCAGTTCCGCCATGAAAATTGGTACAGAATTTTCAGATCAAACCACCTCACTGCTCAAAAATTTAAACGAAATCTCGTTACCCCAGATGAAAAGATTAAACCTTTATATTAGAATTGAATCAGATAGAGAAAAAGGGAAAAAGGGTCAGATAAAAATCAGTTTAAGAGCTTATGAAACTTGAGAAGTTCTTTACCTGCAATAAGCTAAGTGATGATGACGATGACATAAATGATAAAACTTTGTAATAATAATAAAATAACAAATTAAATTAAATTGAAGAGGCGTTAGCGTGAGGGAGTAGGCTTGGATTAATTGATCACAAAGGTGAGTGAAGATTCCCAAATATATATAAGAGTCTAGAAAAAAAGGAAGAGAAATATATGTGGCCATAAGATAAAGACAGGGCCTTTTAAGGGGTTAAAATTGCATTGTATTATGAAGAATTTTACATTACTGTGTTATTATAAATACACAAAATATTTTGGAGTGAAAAACGTGCGCAAAAGAAAATTGGAATGATAAAAGTATACCAAGATAATTAACAATAAAACTAATGGCATGTAATTAATTATTTTTAAGTATGTTTTTGTTATTCCAAAATTTTTTTACACATCATATTTTAAAAACCACAATACTCTATGCATACATTTTTATCAATTAAAAAATAATTTAAATATATAATTAATTATTAATAACTATATTTTTATGAAAATATTAAGGGTGTTTGGTATCTGAATAATTTACATACCCATTTTGATTTTTGAGATAAAAAATGTAGCTGATCACTGATCAGATTTCAGAACCCCGTAGCAACTGGCAAGAGAACTAACAAGGAAAAAATAATGGGGCTTGTTCCGGAATCAGGACTGAACCAAAAAAAAATCAAATTTGGATTTTTCGAAAATGTTAGAAAAAAAAAATTTATCCTAAATTTTACTAATAATGATAATAGTAGTAGGAAGAAGAAGAAAGCACGAGATGATAATTTTATGAATTATTCTTTGCTTAAGAATGAAACCGGGATTAAGTCAAGGCAATGATAAGTATCTGAAACTGTCAAATATTTATAATTAATTCGAAATTAGAAATAAATAAATAGAAAGAGAAGCAAAGATGAGAAGGAAAAAGTTGTCTTTGTTGCTGTTGCAAGTGATGAGTCACTAACCTTGAAATAAGGACACTCATATTGTGGGACATGGAACTCAACACAATATAATTTGAGATGGTGATTTAATATTTTAATTTGGCAATTATTTCGATACACCTTCGAAATTTGAGAACAAATTATTCTTTTATATATTATTGTTTAATAAATTTATTGTGTATATTTTTTAACTTTTAAAATAATTTTATGTTTAATTAATTCCATACATAATTAAAAATTTTATAAAAATAAAATTTTAAAAACACGCGTAAAATATATTCTAAAATTACATAAATATATATCAAATGTTAGAAATAATGTATAGGTTAATTAAATATAATATTTTATATTCAAATAAAATATATAAGAAAATTATTTTATAATTAAATTTATTACAAAATTAATTTATTTTATAATTTTAAAAAGAATACAGAAGGAATTGCCTCTTGATTTTAAGCAAGTTTATTTTCTCTCTCTTTTATTTATTTTTTTGAAACTTATTAATGATTGAGATGTGGTGGTGGTGGTGGGAACTGGGAAGTGACATGTATCTATAGATGTGCCAAACAATACAAAGCTAAGTGAAAATCAAAACGGTGTTATAAGTTAAGTTAAATTCAATTTGTTGAAAATTTTCAACAGAACTCAGCAGTGAAGTATAAATTTCTGAACAGTCAACACAGCTAAATACGGCTACCTTCATACTCTTTTTTTTTTTTTGGTGGGGAGGGGGTAGGCGGTGGAAGCTGCCGTAGATCTTGTGGACACGTTTCTCAAATTTTGGGCCAGAAAGCCAACACTTTTATTTTGATGATTGAACAAGATGAATGGAATTATTTTTTTTAAATTGACAAAATCAAAATTTTTTTTATTAAATTTAGAAAAATATCTGTAATATACATATACATCATAATTTGTTAAATTACAGAATACTAATAATTTAATTAAAACATCAAATAGCATATCAATTTAAAAGTATTTCTTTTTCTTTTTTTCAATATTTGGCAGTTACATAACATTTATTATTAAAAAAGTTATTCATGTACGTATATAAGTTAATAATATAAAAAATTCTCTTACAATATAAATTTTATTATTTCTATTTTATAAAAATCAAAATAAAATATAGATATGGGCTTATTATACACTCTTTGTGTTTGTCAAATCACATTATTGTATATTTGTATTGATTATTCTTTACAGAACACAAAAAATTATACATCATTAGATTTTATAGGAGTATAACTCGAATGAATGAGACAAATAATGGAGAAAGAGAAAAATTCAAATTAAGGGAACATAGATTCTTTACTTCAATAGCGCTTTGTTATAGTTCTTCAATGGTTGTTTTCTATTTTCTTCAGTTAGTTGCTGTTGTATTTGCATATAGTCAATTAAAGGAGCATGCTTTCTTCGAAGATTTACTTGATTGAATAGAACTCTCAATGAGCATTATGAACATTTCTTTTCTTCTTATAAAATATAAAAGGATATTAAATGTATTTTGGAAAAGGAAGAATACCCTATTTTGGTGCTACATTATAGGGGAACTATATAAGGAGTGTTTGTTTAAGACAGCTAAATACTGAAAGGGAACAAATTTGGCCTAACAACGTCTCTATCTCACTCTACATAAAGAAACAAGGATTGCATTCTTACAACAAATCAGAAAAGAAAGCACCTCTCATGAGCTGCTTTAGTGTAGTTTTAAGAATTTGCAAACCTCCTTCCAATGATTCAAATTCTCCTTTCGTTACTCTTAAGCAAATGGATTTGCAATGTCAACACGCAGAAACAGTGTAGATTCCATAAATGAAATCTACATAAAAGGAGTACTCTCTGCAACAAAATTCCTTCTTTTTTTTTTTTTACTGTTTACACGGGTATAATAGATCAGTGGCCAAGCACATTTATGATGGACTCTAAAATCGGATTAGGGATCGAGCAAACGGGAACTTATCCATCGTTGGTAGTATGCAGCCCCATGGCATCTTCAATCGAGTTGCTCCATCTACATAAATGTTCAAAATCAGTGCAAAAATAAAATCAATCACCGAGTAGAGGACTCAATTCAGCAAAAGAAGAAATACTGCTATAAAATTGTGATCGGCTTTTCGATGCAAGACAAGAAGTTCTAGTTGTTCAAATCAACAAAAGGAAGAGAAATAAGAAAAGGCACAGTTTTTTAGGTCAAAGAACAAACATATGAGAACTATATGAATTAAAAGGAGGAAAACATGTATCATTCAATACCTTCCAAAGACCATCATTCAGATAATGCAGGTTGTCAACCCCAATTCCCTTGTTGATTGCTTTTCTGAAACCATGAAAGCAATTTAACTTCGTGAGCGAAATAATAACCCGGGAAGGTTGCCAGCCCCAATTCTCTGGTTTTATACCAGACAAGTCATAATATCACTTTGTTTCTGCATGGACTTTCTTTTCTAAGTTTTATTCCTTGATAAGAAACAAAAATGCCGAGGCACAGATGCAAGCAACATTGAATACAAGTAGTGATTGTATAAACATAGTTCTCAGATGAGTTAGTCCCAGTAACAAACCATAAACCAATATCTAGGTTTTCCCCTCATGTGTTAATATTTTCCTAGTGGGACCAATATCTAGGTTTTCCGACCCCACCTAGTGGGACAAGGCTTTGTTGTTGTTGTTGTTGTGTTAATATTTTCCTAGGAATCATTCATGTCAGAGTTGTTGAAACTAGACATTCTAACAGATAACATGTTTATCAATTGGAGTGTGTAATTCATTCACTCCATTCTTCACTAGTTGACATGCTAATGGTGTTTCCATCAGCTTACATGATGACATTATGAGATAAATATGAACAGGCTGAATAAAATATCTAAAATTGTATATATGTAAACTTAAAAGAAGAAATCTCTGGCAGAGTTTATAAGAAAACTTTATTTCACACAGCATATCCAGTGTAAGAAGAGATAAGATAAGCTTCTTACATGTCTTTTGCTGACATTTTTGTAAAGCCAATAGCAAGAGCGTGCTGTTTCCCTTCAGCCATGATAGCCTGAGATCAGATAAATGCATGATATACCAAAAATTAGAATAAATACACCACCATCAAATGCATACTCTTTGTGTACAATCAGTTAAAAAAATGGCAGTACCACAGGACTTTCTGACTCCACTTCCTCATCCAAAGCGCCACCAGGAGACGTAAGGCCAGGGCACATTATGTTTGCACCTGACAAGACAAATCTTATTGCACCACGGTCAACTTGTAGTTTCTTCATTATATTAGGATCTGTAAAGTCAAGCAATAATAAAATTGATATGAAATATAAGAGATGACCAATGGCAAAAGTTTATAACAATTTAGAATCTCCTTTACTCCTCTAACATTTTATGCATAGAACAAGCCAATAAACCACGCTATTGAATGTTTTCCTGAATTCTTGCGCTGAAATAGAAGCTAATCCCCACCATCAAACTTCCACTGCCATGCTTAAGAGACGGATTGAAAAAAAAAAAAGAAAAGAAAAAAGAAAAAATAGTACCATTGCATATAAGTCTTGAAAATCAATCAATCTATCATAACTTTGGCTCTCCTGATAGCCTTTTGGTACATAACCATATTGTCAAGAATTAAAACCCAACTAATGTCTATTCACCGTTTTTATTTGAGCTAGGTATCCAGTTTCTATACAAAGTTAAATCTATGTCACCTAATCATTGGTAAGCTTCATCCCGGTTTTGATTCGATACATATGCAATATAGAACCATGGAAGATAACCAGTGAAATCACTCACAGGCACACCAGTGAAAATTATTCATCAACTTGCAACCTTTTTTTTTCAAGAAAAAAGAGTATAGACAAGTTAAAATTAGAGCAAACACATGTATGAACTCACATTGATGGAGAAGTCGCAACGTGGGCATGTATGGTCCATCACGGACACTGAAAAACAAAGGCACGTTGTTCACTAGCACCAGGTTCAGATGGTTCTGACTACAGCAGCAGCAAAAATCAACCAGTTAGCACTTAAAAACCATAAAAGTTGAGAAACAAGGAAACACACAAATCAGAAATACATAAGTAAATGACAAACCATTTAGCAACTATAAGAGGGGACTTCTTCGGAAGTATATCATCCAATACGGGTTCCAAACCAGGGTACTACAATGGGTGTAACTGAAGTCAGTGCCATAAATAACAAAAAGGAATTTGTTCGATTTGTGATGTCAAGGTTAAAATTTACAACAAGAAGCTAAACAACTAAAAAGGAATTTCACCTCTTCTGCTATACTTTGTCGAATTTTCCGTTGAACTGAGGCCTTCACTTGATTTTGAGCAGACACATCCTCAGATGAAAATCTGAAATTGAACCAAAAACAAAAATGATTCTTATTATTGTTTTAAAGCACTTAAATCTGAATGCATATACGCAGAGACACATAACAGCTTGAATTTAGGGAACGAAAAAGTGACAATCAGATTCAGAGGGTTTCGTGTGGTTCCGATTAGGGCACCACGCAATTATTATTAACAAATAAAAAAAGAAGGAACCGAAATTAGAAATTGAAATTGAAAGTGAAATTAAAATGAAAAAAAGGAGGAGGAGGAGGAAGGCCATGAGAATCTAGATAGTAATATTTAACAGATTTGTGTGTAAGTAAGAGTGTTTTTGAAGCGTACTTTTTGAACATGTTTGTTGAGATTTTCAAGTGTGGTGTGAAGAATGAAGTGAGGTTTTGATCGATGAGAATGGCACTTAGAAAAAGCTACGCACTGACCACTGCAGACACTGCGTCAGGGTCTCAGGACTCAGGGAAGAAGAGATGCAAACGCGACTGCCCAATTCAATTGTCGATGGATGTTTTTGGGCTTCGATGGGCCTAACCTACTCTTTTTACTAATATTATGAGCCTGATCTTCGTTAAAATCCATTATTTTATTAGGGAAAAAAAGAGATCCAGTTCAGTTTTTTTTTTTAAATTGAGTTTTGGGCAACCAAGTTTTATAGTTAACTGCCAACCAAAAAAAAGTTTTATCGTTAACTAATTAAGATTAGGAGTATTACAAAAAAAAAAAAAAAGATTAGGAGTTTAAATCCTGAAACACTGCTGCTTTGAGATCAACAACAAGTGGCAAATCTTTAAATAGAACTCCGATTCATAATGGATAGGTTCTTAGTATGCCGGGCTAAGGTCTGAAAAATACTGTGAAAAACAAAAAAAAAATTTCCAAAACATCGCCGGTCTCCGCATGGGCTAGTGGGCCCTCAAGTCCTCAACCCCTAAGGACCGAGATTTGAGACTAGCATTGTACATAAGACCAAAAAATCCCGAAATACTATCTTTGTAGATAAGTAAATTAACTATCGGATAAATTCAAATTGATTAAATACTAAATGATACCTGAAATAATGATAGATCGGTTCTGTTATTCACACACTCTTATTGTAGACACCAAATTGACATCCGTATAAAATACGGTCATTAATGCATTAACTACCTTCCATTTTTTTGTGATCCGCTTATAATAATTGTATTTTTGTACAGATGTAAAATTAATGTCAGCTAAAAGAATATGTGGATAGTATTATTCATGACCGAATCATAGTGTCGAAGGGGATATATGTTATAAGACAATGTGAGTTATAAAATTGTTGAATATTTTTGGAATGGAAAAGTATAGGAGACCTTAACTTGGGAGCTAATTGGAACCAATAAAGAGTTAAGAATAATAATTTTTTTATGTGGATGATAATTTTTTCAATTTTAGATGCTCACTAATATATCAATTTCCTAATTAGCTCCCTAATATTGATTCCGTAGCATTACTCTTTTGGAATATAATGCAAACTCGAGAAGAATTTATTATAGCCATACAATACTTTTTATGTTAATAGTTATAAATTACAAGGAATAAAATTTTTTTAATTTAGGTTTTGTAAAAGGAAAATGTAGAAAACAAGAATGACCTTAAATATTTTACTTTTTCAGATAATATCGTAAAAAATTTAAAATAAATATGTATATCGATTTATCACTCTGCGCAAACTCTAATAAACTAAAAAGGAAAAAAAATGATGGCATAAGCCTCTTGAACATGAATTCATGCTATAAATCGAAGAAAGTAAGAAGTTCAACCTTGGCTTGTACACACTGTCAGCCTTTAGAATATACCAATATGAATGATTAGGAAGGCTTCCCTAAAAATAAGAAGACTGTTTATCAAGTACACCTAATTGAGCAAGGCCTTTAGCTGCAAGGCTTTTCAAACGGTTCTCTTTGCTCTGAGTTATGTCCACCAAGGGCATTGTGGCCATAGCCTTATACTTATTTCTCACTTCATCAAGTTGAAATATTTGGCCTAATGCTATTAGAGTTTTCTCCTGCAACCTTGAAGCTGAAACACTCAACAGCTTTATCATTGGTTCAACGGCGTTTGCATCCGCGAGCACCTTACTTCCACTATGTGTTGTTTGGCCGTCAAGCAAAGTCATTAGCGCGTCTAAAGATGCTTCACATGTTCCGACATCTTGATCAGAGAGCATCCGGACAAGGGGCTCCATGGCCTTGGCTTGTAAAATGCAGAATGAGGACTCAATCATACATGTACCTAGATGTGCAGGGCAGCCTAGTTGCTGTGGTGTGAAGCAGCGTTTGAAGACACTCGGCTTCTTTATCGGCTTGCTCAAGGAGTATGAACTTTCGGAAAGCTGCTTGATCGAAATAGCTGCATTTTGTTTCGAAAGAGGTGTTCCAGAAACTAGCAATTGCACCAGCACTGGGATCATGCCTGCTTCAGCTACTCTCTTCTGCCACTCTTGATTTGCTGAGACAGTAAATCGACAAAGGGCTTGGAGAGAATTCTCTGTGACTTGCTTTCTGTGTGAGGCATGTTTATTCTGATCTTTAAGGCAGGCCGAAATAGTATGAAGTGCCCCGGAATCTAGAAGCCACTCAGTTATGTGTGATTCCTGTGGGAGTCTAGAGATGATGCCGATAGCAACAACCATCTCTTCGGCCTCATCAGAAGCTTGGATGATGTTAATCAAAACCTTAATGAACCTTTCAGTTATGTGTGATGAGATATTCCTGTAGTCACCATCTTCTGTCAAGCAATAACAAAGCTTCAAGGCATTTACCCGAACTGTTTGGGTATTAAGCTCTACCAATTGGACCAATACTTTAGCAGCCGAGATCTGCATCGAACGAAACAATACAGCTTGTTATTAACAAATTAATGAAATCATTTCTTTAGCATCAGTATACTAATTATCATGAAAATGGTTATGACAAAGCATATAATAGAGTACTGCAAAGTACACATTCTTTGCTGCCCTCAAACATTTTTCTTCATATTTCATTCTCTGAACACTTTGAAGACTCTCATAAAAGACATACCTGTCTCAACCACATTCTGATTGTGAAGCCGGAGAGAGACTGGCAAAGTGCCTGAAAAGCTTTGAGAATCATGCTTTGTACATTAAGTTCTGTCAGAGAAACTAGAGAGAAGAACTTGTATACTTCTTCCTCCGAATCAAGCAACGACACACGCTCCTCTTCAGCTTGTTGGTGAGTGGTTGATAAGGCAAGATGCATTATTGTTGCAACTATCAGTTCTTGTAGAGCTGGTGACTGTAAACTGTGAGAGTATAGCAATTCTAATAGTGGTCGAGTAATGCCTTTTTTAATCATTAGTAGGCCATTCTCTGACAAGCTTGAGAGCTTAAGTAAACACTTTACAACCACTTTCTTGATTTCCACATCATTTTTCAAGAGTAGCTGAAGAAGAGGCCTCACTGCCCCATCCTTAACTAAATACAATTTATTTTGGTCAGTCAATTCGATTTCTGACATAGTTTCAGCCATGAGTATCTTCATATTTTCGGGTCCTACATCAAGGAAATAAGCAACACATTCAGACAGTGCACAGGTTCAGATTAAGAAAGAAAGAAAAACAATAAACATAATAGAATCTATAGGTATGTTGAAAAAGAAATGAAACAGCCATAAGTTCAAACACTGTATCTCATTAATGGAATACCTGTCAAAAGGTTCAGTAGCAAAGGCTTAAGGTAATTTGCCTTTGCCATCTCTATAATATTTTGGTCAAGGAAAGATAGGTTTGCCAGAAGCTCATGTGCAATTTCGGCAGCTTCAACATCATCGCTATTTAACATTGTCACCATTAGAAGTATGCCTCCTTGAATGTTTCCTATGAGTTCAAGCAACATGTTATTTCTGGATAACTCCAACAGCAACTTCAATGCTAATTTGCTTTCCTCAATTTGACGCGCGAGTGAGTGAACAATCAATCGAAGTGCACCATCCACTTTTGCAATGCCTTCCTGCCATGAAGAAGTGTTTGTTGGTATCTTTTATAAGCAAAGCTCAACATCATTCTAGAAGAGTTTAGAGTTAACACACCTTGTTGTCTGTGTTATCCTTTGCAAGCAAAGACAGTATGAGCAGAACATGCTTCCTTATTTCCCGATTTCTAGAACCAAGAAGTCCAACAAGAACAGCTATGTAATTTTCCATTTTTAACCATTCCAGGTGTACTTCTCTTTCTAAGCATAGATCCTGCAACTTCTTTAAGGATTCAAGCACTTCCTCTTCTTCATTTGTTTGAAGTTGGGACTTGATGGTAGAAATGGTGATGATTGTATTCCGGTCCTTCCACTCTTGAATTGACTGGCGAAGAGTCTTATTTGGCCTTAAGATTTTAGTATCCACCGGCAACATGGTCAATGGACACTGAGTGTTCCCTTCGGTAAACCACCTTTCTATCGCACTTCTCTCGAATGTCTTGCCAGTGGAAGTTTCGACAGGGTCCACCATAATATCTCCAGAGATTGGGCAGTAAAATGAATGCAGAGGC
>JASCZI010000121.1:90853-103103 GCA_036250425.1 Stylosanthes scabra
CTTTGACTTGGTAAACTTGCTCCATTTTTTATGAGATTTCAGTATGTTATTCCTGGTGTAGTGCTGGTCATTAGGATATAACTTACTAGTGTTATTACCTTCTCTTATGTCTGATTTGAGATACCCACTTTGTAGAGAGTTTATGTTGATTCCATCCGTTGTGATGATGTATTTTGTTGATTGTTGAGATACCCTAGTGCTACTAGGAGGACTGATTGTGTACCCATTATTATTGATAGTGGAAGATTTTACTGGACTAGGTCCCGTGGGTTTTTTTTTCCCTCTTTTGGGGGTTTTCCCACGATAAAAATTGCTTGTGTCTTCTGTTATTAATTTCTGCATATTATCTGTTGCTTGAAGTATCTTTGGTGTTGCCTATTTAATTGCACAGGTTGTGGGAAAATTATTTTGATACTTCCGCTGTGGTTCTGGTTTGGATTCGTCAATATACATACATAATGTGATGCTATATATATACAAATTTTTACTCATTCAAATTCATTTAATTAAAGCATATAAGTGTAGCACAAAAGTATTGAAACACAACACAAATTATTTATACAAAGCACAAAATTAGGTATGATCCACAAAATTAATTACGGTATAAATTAGACCTGTACACATGAATAAAAATACTTGTACAGACTTGAATGGTAAAAAAATTTGGAAATGTAGGTTTTTCTGTAGTGCCAACTAAAAAAATTGGCACCAAACAACCCATATACCTAAAATTTAGATGCGATAATTTATAGATATTCTTTTTTAATGGCAATACACTGTATAATCTTAACCTCTCTTCTCCAAATCACCAACATTTGCATGTTGGAATTTAAAGGTGTCCCACGTTCTAATTAGTGATCTCCAAAAATGTCATGGTTGATAAGGTCAAAGTTGCCATGAAGACGGTGTCCTTATCGTCATCGTCATAAGAAACCAAATGGCACCTACAGATAACATAAAAAATATGAGATCTGCATTAAAAAAAAAAGATACATATTCTATATGCTAAAAATTAGGACAATATTGAGTTACCATTATTTCTGAATTTACACTGTCGTGCTGTAACATTGTAGGATACCATTTTTTCTTCCAAGATCTAAACAGATTTGTACCAAGTCTATGATGATAGACACAAAGAAAAACCAAATGCACCACAAAAGGAAATAAAAACACCACAAATGAGTTATTGAAGATTTAGATTTAAATCTGAATCTTATATCTAAACGCAAAAATAAAACTATAAGCACAAAACAAACATAAAAGAATAGGACAGAAATTAAGATTAGTAGAAGTAAAGAGAAGAAGCCAAAGAAAAAGAAGAAAGAGAGAAGGAAAAAAGGAAGGCTACCGCCCGGCAAAGTTAGAACCCTAAAATTTTGAAATAGGGTTTTACTTTATCGTTATTGAAGGATAGATTTTGCTTAATATATGTGAATAACCGTAAAACATTTTAAATTTTTATTGACTGTGAGCATTCCTCCCAAATTGCCGCCATATGTATTTCTTTTCCCTTATCAACCATGGCATAATAATTTTAAACTTGGATTTTCTTTTGGGAAAATTAGTATAAAAAACTGTTACTTAGGAGGATTTAATTATTAAAATGGACCTACTATATTAAAATTATTAATAAGGACCAATTTCAATAAAATTTAAAGAGAACGACCAAATTTTTTTTGCATAGAGACAAATATACCCTTAAGTATTTTCTCATTTATTTATTTATTGTAAACCTAATTTCTTTTTAGTTATCTATCGTACTCAAATTCTTATTGATGGATATTCATTTTTCATAATAATTTGTTGTTGCAATTCCTAATTCATCATTATTAAAATTACTAACTATCAATTTAATTTTTTTTCATTGATGTGACAAGATGTTTGACCGGTTTGATTTAAATTTTTTTTATTTGTTTTCCTTTTCAATTTGGAATTATATAATCTAAAAATAAGGATTTAAATGTTCAATTTTCGTTTAGGGTTTTGAATTTGATATTAGAAAATAAAGGTTTTGTTTCATACTGAAAGCACAATAAAAATCACTAAGCCACTAAATTGTTATATGTGTATAAGGGTTGCACTTCAATTGTAATAGATTTTTTTTAATAATTAAATTTCTTTAACGGTCCTTTATGCTAATTTTCTCTTTTCTTTTTATTACTTTCCCAGAAATGAAGGAAGTGCTGGCACAAATTAAAAACCAATTTATCGACGTTACAGTAAAATTGCACATGATTAGACACGTTTCATGTACAACATATATACCAAATGAAATTGATCTAGATTTTATAAAAGGGGCATGAATAATTATAATTTAGAAAGGAGATAATAATACTAATTTAAGCTTATCTCAGAGTAGAAAGCAGAGCTCGCGGACTAACAATAGAGTCGCTGGTAACCATTTGCTTGGACCTGAATCTATAGTTTCTCATATTCTAAATCATTAAATTTATGAGTTGTATAATATTATTTTCTGTAAGGGGCACCACAGAATTCATAATAATTTATAGAGTAAATACCCATCCCGGTCCTCAACCATTATCAATTTAGATATCGTACCCCTGACCATTTAGAAATACCAAATCGACCCCTATCCATCATAATATTTGGACAAATAAACCCCTTCTTCAGGTTGCCAAGAGGTGACCTATGTGATATGTAGGTTTCTATCTGACCTGGCAAGTTGCATATCCATGTGTAATTGTACACAAACAAAGGGACTAATACACCCCTCTTCCCACCCCCAAACCCATATGTTATTGGAAGACTTCTCCCCACCTCATTCTCTCTTCTGTAAGCGACACCAAAAATTAGGGTTTGTATAACCAAGTGCTGCATCTCATAGTTCTTTCCTCAGGATGTCAGCTGCTATTGGATCAGGCTGCACACCATGCAGATCACCAGAAACACTATGTGATCTGATCATACTTGAAGCTACAATTGCCATTTGCTCTCCATTGACATTAACATGATCAGGTAAAGACACATATGGGTTTTTACCATCTGGCCCCTTACATTTTAACATCCAAACACTTTCTTTAGCAGACATTTAACATTACATCATCTGAGAATTGAAGTGTAGTTATAGAGTCACAGGAAAAAATATATAGTAATTCTAGCCAATGGATGAGCAAAGAGAAAATAATAAAAAAATTAAAGTATAACTAACCAGTAACAAGAAGCAAGCCAAAAGGAAGCTGCTTCAGGAACACTACCCTCTTTCCCTAAATCTGCCAGTTAGAAGAATGAGCCCTATTCCAGGAGTAATGCTAGCCCTGAACACACAAAAACAATACCAACAACAAAAAAGAATATACACATGAGAGATGAGACAAGTAAAATGAGTATAACAAACATTTCTCTGCTTGTCATTAAACCATTTCATTAGACAACATCCATTCAGAGGTGCATATGGCTAAAAAGAAAACCTTTACTCAACAAGATGAATGAAATGTTCAAGGATTGTCCTTGCCACCGTCCACTTTGGCCAACTGATTTTCTTGAGACTCTGTTTTGGATCCGAAAATGTACTCTTTCACAATACTCTGTGCTGAAAGTATTTGCTTCTTAACCTGAACTATTCAATAGCATTTCAATTAAATCATCTTCGGCTTGGTAAAAAGATTTATAGACAACTATCATGTATGAATTCATTGATGAAGGTTTCATCCCATCTTTACAGCTCAACCAAAGAAACAAGTGTAGTAGATGAGCAGACAAGTGAGAGATATGACTAAGAACAAATACACATGTGTTTGAGACATAACGTTCCAAATTGCAGCTATGAAACTTGCAAGTAATAATAAGTAAGAACCAAATAAAGTACAGCAAGGTATCATACATCAATAAGATGAGACAAGTAACTATAATTATAGGTTGTAAATTGCACAAACTCAATCAAGAAACTATGCTTGAATCTGCACTAGAAAGATTTGTCGATCCAAACTTTCCACTCACATCAAGTTTCACATGTGAATAAAGGATCTCATATAAATAACCAAAACCAATTTCTCTTAGAAAAAACCCATCTGAACTCAAAACTGGAATGGCATGCCACCTAACTCATTTTGCACCACAAAAGGCCGAACTTTATTTGACTTGTTTCTTTAATCTAACGCCCGCCACACCGATTTTTGTTAGTTCCCCGTTGTAGAATTAAAAAGATATAAAATTTGAGCACCCAATTTGAGCACCAAACATGATTAAGAAGTAGAAGCTAAGCACAAGCAAACCAAGAAAGAAAAACCCTCATCTACTAATTATACACAAATATAACAAAAAAGCAAGCAACTCACATAGAACACATGAATCCAGAATTAATCGCATCTGCCAATTGATTAAGAAAATAATGGCAAAGAAGGAAGAGAGAGCAAAAGCAAATAAAGTTAAGCAAATAAGGAACACCTACAAAGGTTTAGTTGCTTGCTCCATTAACTAAAATGTCAAGTGATGTATGTTCCAGTTCTGGTCCATTAAGATCAACAATTTCCTTCTCTGCATAAACTTTCCAGCATTCATATTGATCTATATAAATTATATGCCTTATTAATCATATGCACACTGATTACTAACTAACAATGATCTAAACAAAATAGAAGCAAAATTTATTACAACGATCTTACATGTTAAGTTGGCCTATATTATACATATTTAAATGCATTTTCACTAAGGATCTTACATGCTACACATTGCAACATTGGCCTCTACACACTGCGACATTATCAATTGAACACCAAATAATTTACCACAATATAGCTCAACTCACTGAGTCACTGCTCAATCAAGTGAATCAACAATCATTTTCAATAAAGCGCACCAAAATTATCACATAATAATATGTAATAACCATTCAGAAGTTCCATCGTAGTAGCCATACCTTCACGGAGAGTCTGCAGTCGCGGGAGCCCCGCCGGAATCCCCTCCACATGAAACGCGCCGTTCTGCCTCTCCTCTCCATCGACGCCGCCGCCGGAGACCGCCGTGATGTCCGACAGCGACCCAGAGCTCCACCGATAACCTCCACTTCCCTTCCTTCTCGCACCACCACGCCTCTACTTCAAATGCATCGGCGACTCATCGCCTCCGTTAACTCCGCCGCCAGCAGCCACTTCCTTCTCCACCGTCTTGGCGAACTCCAGCAGCTGCGAGAGCGTCTTGCGAGGGGGATGTATTAGTCAATTTGTTTGTATACAATTACACGTGAATAAGCAACTTGCCAGGTCAGATAGGAACCTACTCGTCACATAGGTCACCTCTTAGCAACCTGAAGGAGGGATTTTTTTGTCCAAATTTTATTATGGATAGGGGCCAATTTGGTATTTCCAAATGGTCGGGGGTGCGATGTCTAAATTGATAATGGTTGATAATGATTGAGGACGGAGATGAGTATTTACTCTAATCTATATAAAAGATACAAAAGTAATTCATAAATCATAATGATCAATTTTATATTTTTTATGATTTAGAGAAATTGTCTCAGCAGACAAAATCGATGTCTAGACAAGAAAGATACATTGAATGGTCATACATCCCATACTCCTCTATCTATAAACTTCTGAATGGTCACATGGAACTCTGGAATTTTTACATAGTTTGTTGCAGCATTCAAAGAGAAATCCATACAAGTATCATTCTCATATACAGTAGTAATTTTTCCAAGGCATGCAATACCAAAGCTTGGATCTGTCATAAAAATAATAAGATCATGTTAGGAACAAGATATAATTGAGGCTTGAGCCTTAATCGTAAAGGCTTAGGTTCGTTTTGATAAAATTTTTATTTTCCCGAAAGTAATTAGATTTGTCTTTTAAAAAATACCATTTTAAAAATTATAACACATGTGTTTGATAAAATAAAATAAAAAATTTTCTTTTAATAAGAATAAACAATAACAATTATATTAGTAAAATAATTTTAACAATTAAAAAATCATAATAAATATAAATATAATAATAAATATGAATATTTATTAATAAATATCATTATATTAGAATTTTTAACTTTAATAAACACAAAATATAAAGTATAAACAATTTATATATTTTATTTATGGAACACAAAATAAGATGCTTGTGTTTATGCGAGATATGAAGGAGACTGAATTATATAATATGCTCAGATATGTATGTAGGTTTAGATTGTATTATAATATCTAAATCACTGATTAATATGGAAAAATTAGGCAAGAACATTCAGTAACAACAAAAATAGTAAAATACTCTATCAGACCTACTAACACAGCCATGCATCTTGATAATCACTCATTCTTAAAAGAAGAAAAAATTTAAATCCCACAAACCTTCATTCAGGGGCAATCTCCAGTACAGAGGCTATTGTTACAGATGCAAATTTTTTTGCATCCCATACATATGCTATTTACATATGTGGGCCCCATTTGGATATTGGCTGCAAGTTCCCTACGGGAAAGTTTTGAGGAATCACGTTTGGCATTGTGGGTTGTCTTACTTTCTTTAGCTCAGGTTTTTGGAGCCCCAATGAAATTTATTTGTAATTGTCCATGAAGAATGAAAATAGACGGTAAATTTTATAACTTGAATATTTTCCATGAATACCAGAAAGGAGCTTAAAAAATACTTAACATTTCGAGGGCAACCAAAAAATGAAAAATGAAGGTTTTACAAATTTTTTTATTGCCATGAAAGTATAAGGAGTGTCACAAATGACATATTATTATATAGGGACAGATCTAAAATTATTATATAGGGACGGCTCTAAAAAATTTATTCTATTTTAGCGTTTAATTTTTTAATTTTTTTTTATAAAATTTTTATATCAATATACATATTAAAATATCTTTATATATTCAATTTAAAAGCCAAATTTACATATTTAGTTATGTTTTTTAAAAGACTGAATATTCCTTATTAATTTTATTGATAAAATATCTTTTTGTACTAAACTCAAACAATTAAAATCACATTATATTAAATCCAATACACACAAATAAAATAAAAAAATAAACGCTTAAAGAACTAAAACGAAAATTCAAGATTGACAATAGAAAATCTCAATCACACCAGAAATCAAACACATGGCAAAGTCACTTCCTACTTCTATTATCAATGTGGTTGATTTCTAAGTGTGATTAAATTTTTTTCATTATCGATCTCGAATTTTCATTTTAGTTCTTTAAGTGTTTATTTTTTTTTATTTTATTTGTGTGTATTGGATTTAATATAATGTAATTTTAATTGTTGAGTTTATTACAAAAAGATATTTTTGTCAATAAGATTAATAAAAATTATTTGGTCTTTTGGCAAATAATTAAAGGAGTAAATTTGACTTTTAACTAAAATAATTTGATCTTTTGACAAGTAATTAAGGGGATAAATTTGATTTTTAAATTGAATATACACGGATATTTTAGTATGCACATTAGTATAAGAACTGATATGACCCATCAAATAATGATCCATTTAGTAATAAAATAGGCCCAAACAGAAACAACCCAACAAACTTATTTGACACATGACTAAAACACCACAATAGCTAAAAGGTACCCATAATGGTCTATTTAAATTGTGATTTAACGTTACAAAACTCCTAATTGTAACCGCTTGACCAAGTCTCAAGAAATCAGGAATTTATTTCCTTGTCTCTAGCAGTGGTTACTGACTTAAAGATTGTATCTATAAATAATCCTATCATTGCTCAAGTAAAGGTATGCTCTCATTTTCTCTCTCATACTTATTTCTCTCTCTTTCTCTCACACCTTACTGACTTGAGCGTTGAAGTAGCCTTGCAGGACCACCCCCCGCCGTTCCAAGACCTTGTCACCGGAATCCGCCCTCTTTGAAGCCTTAGCCGAGCTCTTGCTTGCGAAGAGGCCCTCTTCCCAACAGCCCAGGACAGAACATCGGCGCCCACCGTGGGGCCTCGTCTTAACGATTTATCCCCTCTCTTCTTGTTCTGCTCTCTTTTGTAGGAATGGCTGACAGACCGCAACCCCCTTCTGCTGAAGAACTCTTTGCTTTGGTCACCTCCCTCCGAGCTGAAATCCAAGAACTCCGTAACAGCCAAAATGGCAACGGAGGACCACATGGAAACGGCCAAGGAGGAGGTGGCGGCGGGGGAGGCGATGGTTCTGACTCTCACTTCGACGATGACGCAAACAGTCACAGCGGTGACAACCACAACCGCACCAACACGCCGCACACTACCAGGACGCTCACTCATGTCTCCGACTCCTTTCCTGGTGGTGTAGCAAAATCTGACGAAGAAGACCACCCTTTCCCTGATGAAATAATGGCCTACAAAATGCCCTCTAACCTCACACTGCCGACCACTTTGAAGTCTTATGATGGGATTGGGGACCCAAAAGTTCATGTCACAAAATTTAAGAGCGCAATGCTCTTGAACGGTGCCTCTGACCCTATACTTTGTCGTGTTTTTCCTAATTTTTTAGATGGTGTTGCTTTAGTTTGGTTTTCATCTTTGCCTGCAGGATTCGTGTCCTCTTTTTCTCAACTTGCAGGTTTATTCAAGAACCACTTTGCCGCATCTGCCATCTATGTCTATGACTCCGACTACCTGAGCACTGTCAAATAGGGACAACATGAAAGCCTCAGAGCATACATCCCCGGTTCACTAAAGTAGCCATGGAAATCCCCAACCTCAACCCTGAAGTACTCCTTCATGCCATCAAAAGTGGATTGAGGCCGGGTAAATTCCAAGAGACCATAGCAGTGAACAAGCCAAAAACCCTGGAAGAATTCAGAGAGAAAGCTCAGGGACAGATGGAGATAGAGGAATTCCGCCAAGCCAGAAACCTGGACAAATCCAACAATCTAAAAAGTGAGTTCAAGCCAACCAGACAACACCAAAACACCAATAACCGAGAACCGAAGAAGACTTTCCAGTCAACTCCACGGTATAAAGCATACACACAGTTCAACACCAAGAAGGACGACATTATCAAGGAAATCCTGAATTCAAAGCTCATCAAACTACAAAAGAACGCAGGTACTTACAAAGACCAGAAGAATGCTGACAGAACAAAATATTGCACTTTTCACCAGAAGTATGGTCACAATACTAACAGCTATGTCATCGCCAATGACCTCTTAGAGCGTCTGGCCAGAGAAGGACATCTTGACAAATATGTCGCTGGACACATCTCCCGAAATAACAGAAAGAACCCAACCACCACGGACAAAGGTAAAATGGTAACAGCTGAATCTCCAAAAGAGGATATCTATTACATTTCAGGTGGCTTCGCATGTGGTGGCGCCAGCAACTCAACTCGGAAGAGGTCTTACCAAGCGATGCTAAGTGTGGAAGGGACAGATTCCCAAAAACACACTCAACACAAAGAGTACCCCACTATCACCTTTGAACACTCTGACTCCGTATCCAAGAGCAAGAATCTCGATGATCCAGTAGTTATTACTCTGCAGGTCGGCAATCCTAGAGTGCATAAAGTGCTCCTCGACCCAGGCAGTAGTGCAGATGTGTTCTCTTTCTCAACTTTCCAGAAAATGAAGTTAAGTGAAAAATCACTCCAGCCTTCCAATGGAGAACTTGTTGCCTTCTCTGGGGATAAAGTGCACATCCTCGGTTACGTGTGGTTACGAACCACGCTTGGTGATTCTCCTAACTCTAAAACTTTAGATATTCAATACTTAGTGATAGATTGTTTTAGCCCTTACAACATAATACTTGGCAGAACATCTCTAAATGTTTTCCAAGCTATTGTTTCTACTGTCCACCTTTGTGTTAAGTTTTGTACACATGAAGGCACGATTGCAACAGTCCATTCTGACCACAAAAAGGCTAGACAATGCTACAATGTCACTCTCAATCCACCAAATAGCAAACCCAAAGAAGAAGGCTGCAATGCAGTCTACAACGTTGCAAACTTACCACCACTGGCCGAACTCGACCCAAGAACAAATACAGAAGACAGACCAACACCAGCCGAACAGTTAGAAAAGGTGTCACTAACGTCAAACTCAAAACAGTTCACATTCATTGGCACAACCCTCGAAGACAAAGACAAAGCAGACCTCATCCAGCTCCTTCGAGCCAATGTCAACCTCTTTGCATGGAGTTCTGCTGACATGCTAGGAATTGACCCTGAGGTCATCTGTCACAAGCTAGCCACAAACCCAACAGTCCGACCTGTTGCTCAGAAGAAGCGACACCTTGGTCATGACAAGCAAAAAGCTTCACAAGATGAGACAAAGAAGCTACTCCGAGCTGGCTTCATCAAAGAAGTCAGATTCAGCACTTGGCTTTCAAATGTTGTTATGGTAAAGAAGGCAAATGCTAAGTGGAGGATGTGCGTCGACTTCACTGATCTAAACAAAGCCTGCCCGAAGGACGCATATCCTCCGCCCTGTATAGATAAGTTGGTAGACAACATCTCTGGTTTTAATACTCTTTCTTTCATGGATGCTTATTCTGGTTATAATCAAATCGTGATGCACCCCTCTGACCAAAATAAGACTGCTTTTATTACTAACAACGGAAATTTTTGTTATAAGGTAATGCCCTTCGGGCTCAAAAATGCAGGTGCTACTTACCAAAGATTGATGGACAAAATCTTTGCTAAACAAATAGACCGTAACATGGAAGTCTATGTTGACGACATGGTAGCAAAGACCCCAAGAGGCCGAGCCCATAAAGAGGACCTCCTGGAAATTTTTGAACAATTAAGGAGATATAACATGAAGCTCAATCTAGAAAAGTGTGCTTTCGGAGTACAAGGAGGCAAGTTCCTCGGGTTCATACTAACAAGCCGGGGAATCGAGGCCAATCCCGAAAAGTGTAAAGCAGTCATCGAAATTAGGAGTCCTCAAAACATCAAAGAAGTCCAACAGCTCACAGGCAGGCTAGCGGCACTCTCTCGTTTCCTCCCTCGTGTAGCACATCGATCCTACCACTTCTTCTGGGCCCTTCGAAAAGAGCCCCGCTTCAATTGTACCCCTGACTGTGAAACAGAATTCCAAGAACTCAAGAGGATCATCTCTTCTCCACCGATACTCCATAAGCCAGAGGTTGGTAAACCGTTGTACTTATACTTATCTGTTACAGATTACGCAATCTGCTCTGTGCTTGTTTCAGAAACAGGAAAAGAACAACAACCCATCTACTTTGAGAGTAAGCTCTTACAATAATCACCTAACATTGAGAAATTAGCACTAACAATAATCATCACAGCAAGGCGTCTCAGACACTATTTCAAGAGTCATACAATCATAGTTTGAACAGACCAACCTCTCAGACAAGTCCTCACCAAACCAGACTTAGCAGGCAGACTCATTAAGTGGTCCATAGAACTCTCCGAGTTCGACGTCCAGTATGAGGCTAGAAACTCAATCAAATCCCAGGCTCAAGCAGACTTTGTGGCTGAGCTCTTAGAACCTGGAACAACAACATCCATGCTCTCATGGACTCTTCATGTTGACGAAGCCTCGAACCCTCAAGGTTCGGGGGCAGGTATTATCCTTTCTCTTGGTAACATAACTACTTTAGAACAATCACTTAGATTCTCTTTCTCTGCAAGCAATAACCAATCTGAGTTTGAAGCTCTTATAGCAGGGTTCAGGTTAGCTTTAGACTTATCAATCGAGAATATCATTGTCCACTGTGACTCACTTTTATTCTGTCACTCTCACACTCTTCCTTCTCACACTGTTCTCCCTTTCTCTTCCTCAGCTAAGGTGCTAGTAATCTCAAGGTAAGTTCTCCTTCTTTGAATTTTTTTTTACTGTTATTTATTTTATTATTTTATTAATTATTTATTAGGTTTTTATATAAGTTAGGAATATTAGTATTAGTTTAGGATATTTTAATTAGAATAATATTGATATTATTGTTAGTTTAGGATTTTTTGATAGAGCAACATTAGTAGTGAAAGATAAATTTAATTTAGGTCAGATTAATGCTAAGTTGGTTAATTAATAATTTAGTTTGGGAATTTTTGTATTAGTTTACGGTATTTTACTTAGAATAATGTTGGTATTATCATTAGTTTAGGGTTTTTTGATAGAGCAATATTAGTAGTAAAAAATCAATTTAATCTAAGTTAAATTAATGTTAATTTATTTAGTATCGTTCGTAGAAGTAGTTTATGTATTTATTTAGTTATTTGTTTATTTATTTAGCATTACTTTAATTAATTAGATGTATATCATGACCTTAATCTAATTAGTGTGTGAAATAATATTTATTTAACGAGAAACTGGCATTTTGTTGTGGTTAGATGGAGTTGCAGAGAGGCTATGAG